>ML316645.1:37075-157477 GCA_005239505.1 Nicotiana paniculata | reverse complement strand
ATAATATTCCTCAATTCCTTTCGAAATTACGAAGTTCAAACGAAACCTTTTAAATCTTAAATTTTTAAATTTCAACTCCTCTAAATACATTTAATAAGTGAACTCAATCTCGCTCCCTCTCAAGGAAAACAATAAACATAATCAATAACAATATCAACAAGGCATGATGTAAGCCTAAAACTACCCAGACATAGGCATAGCTAGTAGCTACGTACGGACTATCGTCACGACGTGCGTACATAGCCCCCATAAATAGAAGCACATAATAATTTAGTCAACCTATGGGGTTAATTCCCTCTTACAAGTTTAGAAAGGAGACTTACCTCCTTCCGAAGTTCCATAACCGGCTTTCCATGCACTTCTGATGACTCAAATCAATGCACAACGCTCAGAAACTAACCAATAATTATGCAAACCCATTAATATATACTCAATTACTCATTATAATCCAATTTATAACAATTTCTAACCCCGATCGAAAAGTCGATAAAAATACATTCGGGCCCACGTGCATGGATTCCAAAATTTTTTAAGATAGAGTTTACTCATAACCTCACGAGATCAAATATATAATTTACTCTCAATTTCATGTCCAAAATCGAGGTCAAAATCCAAGAACACCAAATATCTAGATTTTCCTCAAAATCCCAAATTCCAACAAATTTCCATGTCAAAACATATACATAATCGATGTATTTTACTCAAACTAGTATAAACCACTTACCTCATGCTTGGTGGTGAAAATGATACTCCCAAGTTCCTCCAAAACCGGCTCCCATGGAGGAAATCGGGTTGAAATGAGCCAAACCCCTCGTTTTAAAGAGACACACTGCCAGCCCCGACTTTCACACCTGCGATCACCTCGCCCGCTTCTACGCATCCGCACATATGGAACATACTTCGCACCTGCGCTCATTTTCGATTCTGTGGCCTCCAGCTTCGCACATGCGCACCCGCAAGTGCGCCTAAACGTGCGCTCCTGCGACTGCCCCAGCTGCAGCCCAATCTTGCTTGTGCGAGCCATACGCAGCACCGGCGAATCTCGCACCTGCGGCCAAAGTGACGCAGGTGCGATTACACCAGAAGCATTAAGCTTTAGAAAATCCTTAAGTCCATAAATCGATCCGTTAACCTTCCGGAATCCACCCGAGGCCCTCGGGACCTCAACCAATTATAGCTATACTTCCCAAAATATGACACGAAATTGCTCGAGGCCTCAAATCACATCACACAACGCTAAAATCACGAATCACACTCCAACTCATGCTTAAGGAACTTGAAACTTCAATTTCTACTTTCTATGCCGAAATCAATCAAATCACGTCCAGTTGACCTCAAAATTTTCACACAAGTCACATTAGGCCTTACGAACCTACTCCAACATCCGGAATCGTATTCCGACCCCGATATCAAAAAGTCCACTTCCGGTCAAGCTTCTCAAAAACCTTCTAATTTCTAACTTTAGCCAAATGACTCTAAAATGACCTATGGACCTCCGAATTTACTTCTGATAGCATTCCCAACACCAGAATCACCATTCAGAGCTACTGCCAGACTCGGAATCCCAAACGGACATCGATAGCACTGAAATGCACTTCAATCCAAATTCATGAATTTCTTCTAAAAATTCCAAATTCCACGATAGACGCTGAAACGCTCCTAGGTCATCCAAAACCCGATCCGAACATACGGCCAAGTCCGAAATAGTCATACTAACCTACTGGAACTTTTAAGTCCTGATTCCGAGGCCATTTATTCAAAGATTCAATCTTAGTCGATTCATCCAACTTAAAGCTTCAGAAATGAGAGTTCTCTTTACAAATCAACTCCGAAATTTCAGAAATTCAATTCCGACCAGGCGTACAAATCATAATACCTGAATTGAAGCTGCTCATGTCCTCAAACTGCTGAACGACGCGATAGAGCTCAAAACGACTGGTCGGGTCGTTACACTCTCTCCCACTTAAACATACGTTCGTCCTAAAGCTTGCTATGAACTGCGCTGGAGTAATATGGTATTACTATTTTACACCTTGAGCACTTACCCGTGCTACCACAACTCAGTTGAGCACAGTTTCTCGAAAAAATCTAAAGATTCTCCCTTTCACTTAGCCAAATAAGCCTTAGAGCCCAGTTCTGACATCTGAAATTCGATGCCAGGTCTGCTTCCAACATACGAACACCATATCAATCACTACATAATGTACCGATAGATGGTCGCACACACTTGCCGAATTCACACTATGCACTGAATAACGCACATGGCCATAACAACATCCTCTAACAACAATAGCCGAAATTCCACGAATCTGGTGCTCTCAGTGCACCTCATGACATATATAAATCCTGGTCTATCCCTCTGCAATACCTCCATGACGGAAGATGTGTAGAAATTCAGAACCAACTGCCGCATCAAAAATTTATTGAGTCTATACTCCTGAAAAGAACCACTAATTCATTATGAACCAATTAATGGCATTTGCTATTTAATATATTTCATATAATCTGATCGCACTGATCATAGATACAATAATCTTGTCTCACCCAGTACGAGCTGCTCAGGAAATATGCCACCCCAAACATGACCAACAGTCTCACATGATGCCACAATGTGCCACTAAGCTACAAACTCGAACGTGACACATAAGGAAAACGGACTCTGGAAAGAACTACTCAAGCCACGTGATTTTAATATGAACTTTTCTCAGAACAGGGGGAAACAAAACACACAAATATAGAATATAACAACTGTACTCATCATCATATTGTTGCAGCGTGCAACCCGATCCAAACAACATACCTGTGGCGACGTGCCACCCGATCCACACATAAAATTCACATATTTCTCATTAGAACAAAAAAAATACCGAATATCGGTCACAAGCACACCAAGTGCATAATACCATCTCTGGGGAGACAGATAGCACCATATGCTACAAAACTCAAGCACATATGAGGTGCGATATATGATCTGAATCTCAAGAGCCATCCTGCTCACATAACACCATCACTACGCAGAACCTCAAAACATAAGAAATTTATCAAGCCGTTACATAACTCACACGGAACAATATAACATTACATGAAATAGCCGACGAAGAAACAACATCCTATGTCTGAATTCTCCTCCATGAGGGACGCTATGCTGAAATGAGCATATTTGGCCTGATATAGAGCCCTTATTCATATTTAAATCAATTCGCAAACCTCAAGTTAATTCTGATCGCACCGAACTAGGCTAATAGCCTTACCTAGGTCCATAATAACCCACTATTTCTCATAACACACGAGAACAACCATCATAGCCGGGAAAAACTCCCACAATCCACAACCAAATGAGCCGAGGGCCCTCCAGGCATAAATTCTCAAATAAACAATTGTACCACATTCTTCATACTTGGTTTAAATCTTCCATCAATCAAGTGACTACATGTTACCCTTATACAATCTTCCCGTGGAATACACTTCTACGACCTCATGCCCAGGTAACAAGTCTGCACCTCCATACCACCAGCCATACAAATGCTGCAAAGCAAATCAAGAATCTGCAACCAGAACGCAAAGCCTCTTATACAACCACTGATCTCAGGTGATGCTGAAGACAATACCAGTTTACTCTAAACATCCAAATCCATTTCCTACTCATCCGAGCTCGTGGTATCTTTGTCAACACCGAATCGCAACCCTGATCCTCGCTTTCAAATTTCATACCGATCACTACACCTAACATGCCAGTTCACGATACCACAAGAATTTCATCATCACTCCTGAATCAATATTATGGTAAACACTTCATCATATAAAAACTTTTACTTATCTCATTCCGAGAGAACCATCACGACACATGAGTAAATTCTCATATCCTATAACATGTAAATCCTCCAGTAGTGGTCTAAACAACCATAACCTTTCTAGGATCCGCCTACACACCACAAGTCATAATACTTTAATACTCCCAAATAAAACCAATCACGGTGGCCGTCAAGCCTCGCACGTACCGCCAGAAATCACATGCATAACTTAACCACGATGGAGGGACTGATCACTGCCACCCTCATGCCACTTCAACCATAACTAACAGATCCAACTTCTTCTAACTTATCCTTAACTCGTCTTAGTAAAAATAATAACTCCAGCCAACACACAGTGAGCTCAATCCGCACTCATACTGAGTGGCCTTGAATCACGAGACCATGTTGTCTCAAATCCCACGAACCCGCTCACATCTTCCTTGTGCGCATATTCGCATCCTCAACTGGTACACCCATTATGATAATTCCTCTACAGATCCGAAGTCATTTCTCTCATTCCCCCCAAATGCTGCACTGCAAGCCGACAACATCATAGAACATTCTGAGCCTCTTATAATATTTCGCTGCAAAAGCTCGATTCCTAACTATACCGCGGGCTTGAAATCCTTAGGCACTACATTGTAACCTTTGAATTTGCCAGGACCATTGTTGAGAGTCACCTACTCTGGCTTGGTCCCGAATATAATCAACTCCAAGGCTTCCCTAGCACATGAACACCTATCTTAATAAAGCACCTAAATGAATCACTTCCCTTATAATCCACCTCTGTGCGAAGCATAAGTCCTAAATCTTCCCAAAGCCCGAACACGAGCCAATAAAGACAACTATAGCACACCTTTATCAATTCCTTTTCTCAAATTACTACTTATGTTCTCTTTCCTTAGGTTTAATAACCCATCAACATGCTAATACCCAGAAATCTCACAAATAGATGACAATGCCATCAAGGCGTAGGAGATGGGGCTCTCCCACTTAGATTGAAGCTACCATTACACAACTCTGGAACCCACCAAGATTCTTTCTTCATTGCTGAACTGATCTTGCGCCACCAATTTGCCAAATTCCTCGAAATGCTTCAGTTAGCATTTGATGAACACTCTGCATCTCTATCAACATTCACCTATTCGACCTATTCTTGGATAATCAGTAGAACTCTTTGCAGAAGCTTTGCCAACCACGCGACCGCTGACCTGCTCACAGGAGATAACCCACCTGTGGAAATTACCCGTCGACATATCCCGATGATGCTGCACTGCACAATCACTACGACATCAATAACCCAATCCTGAGCCCCTTCTCATGCACCCACTGTACATAGTCCGATCACTCCTTATGGAGCTCAACTTAATTGTCCACAGCATTTTCCAAATTCAAAGTTATATTGCATCCTTATTCATATCAAGCAATTCCCTTCCGTTGCATCCAATCTCCCGCCGTATAATAGCCAACATTTGAAATTAATCCCGTGGACCCAATTATCGTCCCCCAAAATTCCCAAATCACTTTAAACTTTTCCTCAAGATGTACATCTATCCTACCACAGAACACATATGCTACGATGCCACTCTCCCACTTTGGTCAAACTCACACCTTTAAGAAACTACCCGACTCCTGCTTCTCACGCTTTGCCTTCTAGAAGTTTAACCATCGCCTGACACTTCCCACATTTCCTTCCTCGTCCTTCGCTTCTCAACTGTTGCCTTAGATCAATATCTACCTTTGAAACAATTGAACTAATAGATTGCTACTAACTTCAACCCCTTTTATAGATCTTCCTTCTTATGCCATCAACATTAGAAATACCCATTCAATCCTGGATCATCGCACCCCGCGATCTCTGACAGCCGCTTATACAATACTATCTCATAATATCCTACCCCAAAGGCGAATTGTAGAAGATCATAACACCGGAAAACTTAACACATACAATCGAGGACGATAACACCATGTCGCATATGAAAATTCCACCACACTTGAAAACACCAAGTATCTTTACTTCATCAACCCAAGATGAACACTCATAGTCCGGTTGTCTTTCCTCCATCAGAAGTGAAATACTGAATCTCTAAATCTGGCATTGAGTAGACCTCCTTCGAAGCCATTCACTGCTTCAACAATACCCTGCCATTTACCCACATGACGTGATGGCAACACATGAATCTTCATAATAGTCAAATGCCAAATCTTCAAAACCTTAGGTAATATTGATACCGAGCAAATACGATAGAACGACCTTCTGCAAGGCGACGACAATAGCCCAAACGACTACGTATGGAGAAACATCCCCCCACCACATATGTGTTACCATTACAATTCCTCAAATTCCCGATTTATTGAAAGCGCTTTGCGTCACATAAGATTTAGTAGGATGAGACATAGGCATAAGCCTCAAAGAAGTCAAATCGCATGATGAGCAATCAAGAAGGGAAGTACTCCTAACAGCCCTGTAGCCTCTCGAAGATAAGTACACACGTCTCCGTACCGATCCACAAGAATCTACTGGAATTATTCATGACACGTGAGACCTAAGGAAACCTAGTGCTCTGATACCATGTTGTCACGACCAAAAATCCATTAAAGGTCGTGATGGCGCCGGACACCACTATCAGGCAAGCCAACATAAAATAGTTAATTAAATTCTCATTTTAATATTTTTGAAATCATATATTTTCATTACATTAAATAGCAAATAATAAACTTCCACTGAGTAACAAGATGTCTTTAGCAAATTCAAATAATGAATAAATCCCATAGTCATCCTAGAACCCAGTGACACAAGTACATAAGAAATTTCTAGAAAATAAGATGTAATACAATAACCTGTCCGGAATACAATTGGACAGTAGAGGAAGTACAATACAATACTCTGAAGGGGATTCTGCTAGCGGCGGTCGTCTCTCGAGGTGCAACTCACCTAAGTGTTCGTATCACCTATGTCGTTGCGCCGACTGACCACTAGACATATATGTGCTTGTGCAACAAAATGCACAGCAAGTGTAGTATGAGTACAAAAACAACGTGTACCTAGTAAGTATCCTGTCTAACCTTGAAGAAGTAGTGACGAGGGGTCGACTCCGACACTTACTAGTGGTCCAATAATATCAGGTACGGTGAAGAAATGAATAAATACGAAACAGAGTAGATATATGAACAGACAAGCATAATTACGTGGTAAAGTTCCCTTCTTTACAATTTACTCAGCTCTCAACTAGCAACTTCCCTTCAGTGACCAGAGCATATACCTAGATACAATGGATTTCATCAAAGAGGTTGTCATAATTCAAATAAGGGGAAAGCCCTTAGATACACCGGCTTCTAGCCAAATATTATGCACGATTCCATGAGGATAATATATATATATAGGAAATACCGAGACGTATGGCCCGATCCAACATAAAAGTAAACCGTGCACTTCTATAGGGTTGAATGGCGTAAACCATAGATACATCTATTAACCTGTCGAGGCGAACGACCCGCTCCCATGAGTGTGTGGTAGATAAATCCCGTCGAGGGGAACGGTCCAATTCCATAAGAGTAGTAGAAGGAAATACCCCGCTCGCGATACATACATGCGATGCGGTTACACATAGATTTCTTAAGCTATTATAATATTCCTCAATTCCTTTCGAAATTACGAAGTTCAAACGAAACCTGTTAAATCTTAAATTCTTAAATTTCAACTCCTCTCAAAAAACTTGATAAGTGAACTCAATATCTCTCCCTCTCAAGGCAAACAATAAACATAATCATTAACAATATCAACAAGGCATGATGTAAGCCTAAGACTAACCGGACATAGGCATAGCTAGTAGCTACATACGGACTCTCATCACCATGTGCGTACATAGCCCCCATAAATAGAAGCACATAATAACTTAGTCCTCCTATGGGGTTAATTCCTTCTAACAATGTTAGAAAGGAGACTTACCTCACTCTCACGTTTCATAACCAGCTTTCCACGCCCTTCCGATGACTCAAATCAATGCACAACGCTCGAAAACTAGCCAATAATTATGAAAACCCATTAATATATACTCAATTACTCATTATAATCCAATTTATAACAATTTCTACCCTCGATCGAAAAGTCGATAAAAACACCCTCGGACCTACGTGCCCGGATTCCAAAATTTTTGAAGACTTTACCCATAACATCACGAGATCAAATATATAATTTATTCTCAATTTCATGTCCAAAATCAAGGTCAAAATCCAATAACACCAAACATCTAGGTTTTCTTCATAATCCCAAATTTCAACTAATTTCCATGTCAAAACATATACATAATCGATGTATTTAACTCAAACTAGTATAAACCACTTACCTCATGCTTGGTTGTGAAAATGGCCCTCCCAAGTTGCTCCAAAACCGGCTTCCATGGAGGAAATGGGGTTGAAATGATCCAAACCCCTCGTTTTAAAGAGATACAGCGCCGGCCCCGACGTTCGCACCTGCAGTCACCTTGTCCGCTTCCGTGTATCCACATCTACAACGCCTACTTTGCACCTGCGCCCATTTCTGCTTATGCGGCCTCCACCTTCGCACATGCGTACCCGCAGGTGCGCCTAAACGTCGGCTCCTGCGACTGCCCCAACTCCAGCCCAATATCTCTTCTACGAGCCATACGCTGCACCCGTGAAACTTGCACTAGCAGCCAAAGTCACGTAGGTGCGATTACACCAGAAGCATTAAGCTTTAGAAAATACTTAAGTCCATAAATCGATGTGTTAACCTTCTGGAATCCACACGTCCCAAAACATGACACGAAATTTCTTGATGCCTCAAATCACATCAAACAACGCTAAAATCACAAACCACACTCCAATTCATGCTTAAAGAAATTGAAACTTCAATTTCTACTTTCGATGTCGAAACCCATCAAATCACGTCCGGTTGACCTAAAATTTTGCACACAAGTCACATTAGGCCTTACGGACCTAGTCCAACTTTCGGATTTGGATTCCGACCCCGATATCAAAAAGTCCACTTCCGGTCAAGCTTATCAAAAACCTTCTAATTTCTAACTTTAGCCAAATGACTCCAAAATTACCTACGGACCACCGAATTATTTTCGATCGCGCTCCCAACACCAGAATCACCATTCAGAGCTACTCCCAGGGTCAAAATCTCAAACTGACATCGATAACAATGAAATGCACTTCAACCCAAATTCATGAATTTCTGCAAAATGTCAACTTCCACAATAGACGTCGAAACGTTCTCGGGTCATCCAAAACCCAATCTGAACATACGGCGAAGTTCAAAATAGTCATACAAACCTGCTGGAACCTTCAAGTCCCGATTCCGAGGCCGTCTACTCAAAGATTCAAACTTAGTCGATTCTTCCAACTTAAAGCTTTTGAAACGAGACTTCTCTTGAAAAAATCAATTCTGAAACTCTCGAAATTCAATTCTGACCAGGCATAGAAGTCATAATACCTTAAATGAAGCTGCTCATGGCCTCAAACTACTGAACGAGATGCTAGATCTCATAACGACCAATCAGGTCATTACAATAAGGCTCCTAGGGCCTAGAAGGCGCTGGAATACCACTGGTAGCTGGAAGAGCTGAATGAATAGGGCGGCATACATAACCCCTACAATGGCGAACATCAGCTGGGGCACGAGTACCACACCGACTTGTGAATCATGACACCTATGAACCTAGAACTCTGATACCAACGTTTCACGACCCAACTTTCCCTCCGTCAGAGGTCGCGACGGCTCCTAGTCTCTTCGACTAGTCAAGCGTAACATTTGCGGAATAGCAACGAAAATGAAACATAAATCTAAGCCATTAACAATAACCGAAATTAAATAGTTGATATAATTGTCGCTCGGCATATACAATAACAACTCTCAACAAAATACAAGATGAATTTTCCCAAGACCCGAAACATAAAAAGTCACAAGCTTCCAGGAATTTACTATTTGTTCTATACATCATTATTTAGAAGTAGTAGAAGAAAAACTACACAAGAGATAGAAGGGGACTCCTAGGTCTGCGGACACGACAGATGTACCTCGAAGTCTCTGTAGCAACAAGTGCACGACTAATAACGTGGCTGGAATGATGTACCTGGATATGCACACGGAAACATGTGCAGAGAGTAACATGAGCACCACAATGGTACCCAGTAAGTCGAGTAGTGACGAGGTCAGCTCAGGCCCACGGCTAAATAATAAATGAAGCAGAAAATATACAGTATAATAATAGACCAGAACTAAGAAAAAGGAATAGAGCAAATGATAGTTCAACACACATAATAAAGAACAAGGTATCTCCCGAGATAGTGTCTCGTAGTCCCAAAATAAATATGCAGGGAGAACTCCCGAGGTACCGCCTCGTAGTCTCAAAAGTAAATATACAGGCTTCCGAGGTACCGCCTCGTAGTCTCAAAAGTAAATATGCAGGGGGGATCTCTCGTGATACCATCCCGTAGTCTCAAAGAAAATACACAACTCAAATAAATGAAGATAACATATACAACAAGAGAATCTACAGTTTAGACTAAGTATGAGTCAAGAAAGGAAGCAGGAATTCACTAAGCATGCTGCAAAGAGTTCACATAAGCAGTTAATTCATGTAGACAAGCTATTCTAGCCTAACAGAATAACTAAACATGCTAGCATACTCAATTAAGATGAAAACAGGTAATTGCTTAGTAAAAATTGGGTTTTGCAGCAAATGCCCGTGTACACACTCGTCCCCCAAACAATGTTAGGAAATCCACTTACCTTGAACCAAGCTCAATCAATCGGTAGAAATGCTTTTCTCACGAATATTCGATTTCGAATGGACGAAATCTAGCGAAAATCAATTACATACCATAAATATATCTATAAGAAACTAGTGTAATTAATGAAATCTAAAATAAAGCAAGAAATTAGGAAATTGACCCAAAAATCCTCCACGGGCCTCAGGCTAGGAATCGGGTAAAAGTCACAAAATATGAACACCCATTCACCTCACGAGTCCAAACATATAAGAATTACTCGAATCCGACCTCAAATCATCTTTCAAAGCTCAAAATTTTAGTCCGTGAAATTCCACCATTTTCCCCTAAAAGTCCAACTCAAATCCCTAATTAGATGTTGAAAATAGCACTATATTCATGAAATATAGTCCAATCCGGGTTAGAATCACTTACCCCAATAATCTCCTTGAAATTCTCTTTTCTGCCCAGCAATCTCACTTCTGCGATCCTCTAACCGCACCTGCGGTACCGCACCTACAGAAATACCATCGCATGTGTGTACATAACTTAAGTCCCCTAGGTCTGCATCTGCGAGAGGAGGGCCGCACCTGCGGTTCCGCTCCTACGACAAAGGAGTCGTACCTGCGACACACACTGCACCTGCGCACTGTCCACCACCACTTCTGCGCACTTACCTACGCACTTGCGAACACAAATTGGGCTGCCAAATTCCACATTTGTGCTCCTTGATATGCACGTGCGAGTCCGGACTTGCGGTCACCCCTTCGCAGGTGCGAAACACCAGAAACCAACAACCTACAGCAAATGCCTAAGTCCAATTTTCAATCTTGTAGGCATCTAAAACATACTCGAGGCCCTTGGGACCCTAACCAAACATACCAACCAGTCCTAATACACCATACGAACTTAGTCGAGCCCTCGGATCACATTAAACAATTCTAAAAACACGAATCACCCTCCAATTCAAACTTAATTAATTTGAAACTTCAAATTTCCACAGCTGATTCCGAAACCTATGAAACCACGTCCGATTGACCCCAAAATTTTCAAACAAGTCACATTCAACCTTACAGACCTACTCCAACTTCCAGAATCGTAATCCGACCTCGATATCCAAAAGTCCAACACAAATCGAAATATCCAAAAATTCGACTTTCGCCATTTCAAGCCTAAATAAGCTACAGACCTCCACAACACAATTTGGATATGCCCCTAAGACAAAAATCACCCAACGGAGCTAACAGAATCAACGAAACTCCATTCCGGAGTAGTCATCACACAGTTCCAACTATGGACAAAATCCTAAGACTTAAGCTTCCATTTAGGGACTAAGTGTCTCAAAACACTCTGAAACCACAACCAACACCTTCTGACAAAACATATAAGCAGAAAGAGATACAGGTGAAACAATAAATAGGGTATCGGGGCTATAACTCTCAAAACAACCGGCCGGGTCGTTACAACCTTCCCCTTAGAAGAACAAGAACCCTTACCCATAATCTCACCGGTTAGCAGAATAATAATGAATGTGACAGTATAATTAAATAAGTACCCTAGTATACCTTTAAATATAAGGTGGAGACTCTCTTTTATCAACAATAGAGAAATCACAAGTTGAATCTTTTTTTGATTAGTGAAAAATAGGGTGCAACAAATATCACGGGAGTCCAGGCCACAGACTTGGGGGACTACCAGCATTTGAGCGAGAAAGTTGCAACGTTATTGAAGAAAAGCCATATTAGGGAGTTCTTGAGCGGCGCAACCAAGAACAATTATTTCCACATTCGGGACAACACTGAACACTCAAAAATAGAGGAAGACCCTCCTCGACTAACTATCAACATGATTTTCGGAGGAAATAAAATCATCGGTAACTTTCTCGGCAACCAAGAAAACAAAGGTATCAGTGACCCAAAACAAGAGACTCTAGGAAGTCACTAAAGACGACATCACCTTCATAGAGGAAGACGCTGACGGACTGTTATACCGCATAACCATGCCCTAGTGATTTCTCTTAATGTTCTATATTTTAATATTAAACGTGTTTTGGTTGACCCAGGAAGCTCAGCCAATGTCATTCAATGGAGAGTGCTGGAACAAGACAAATTAATCGGAAGAATTATTTCGGCAACAAAGCCCCTCGTTGGATTAAACCTTGCAAGCGTGACAACCCGAAGAGAGATCCTGCTGCCCAGGAACGACGAAGGGTTTACAAAGACCACCTTATTTGAAATGGTGGATGGTGATATAGGCTACAACCTAATTCTCAGTACACCATGGTTGCATGAGATAAAATCCGTACCATTAACATACCACCAATTGATGAAATTCTCGACCCCGGAGAGAATCAAACAAATAAGAGAAGATGAACCGATACCAAGAGAAATCAATCCTGTTTCAGTTTCTATATGTAAAGGGAAGGAACCCAGCAAATAGAAATTATAGGAACTAATACCTACTCCTAAGCCGAGCGAAGATGATAAAGGTGAGGAGTCATCGGATTGCCATCAGGTACCGATATACTTTCAGGTACAGAAAGAGACAATGCGACCAACTCCACGACAAAAGAACTCGAAGAATTGGCTTTGTTTGAGGAACTCTTGGAGAGAATATTTTACTTGGGAACATAACTCAATCCCGAGCTGAATTATTTATTAATTTCCTTAAAACTAACATTGATTGTTTTGCATGGTCGCACTCGGATATGACATGTATTCCACTAGAGGTAGCCATGCATAAGAAAACCCCTGACCCAAGCGTCCCTCCGGTAAGGCAAAAGAAGCGCCCTGTTGACGAGGTAAGAAACATGTTTGTTGAGAAAGAGGTAACTCGATACTTGACATTGGTTCAATTTAGGAGGTAAACTATCCCGTCTAGCTAGATAATGTAGTTGTAGTTCCAAAAATGAATAACAAGTTTTGAATGTGCATGGATTATAAAGACTTGAATAAGGCCTGCTCAAAAAAATCGTTCCCACTACCAAATATTGATAAAATGATTGATGCAATGGCCGGGCATGAGTTAATAAGTTTCCTTGGTACCTATTCCGGGTACAACCAAATAAGGATGAACCTGGAGGATCAAGAAAAAACATCGTTCATGACGAACTTTGGCACTTATTGTTATATGTGATTCCCTTCGGGCTTAAAAACGTTAGAGCCACTTATCAGAAGCTCGTGAACAAGATGTTCGAGAAACAAATAGGTAAAACGATGGAAGTGTATATAGATGACATGTTGGTAAAGGATATGAATGCATGTGATCATTTAAAACACCTCCAAAAAACCTTTGATATCCTGATAAAGCATAACATGAAGATCAAAGGGGATTGAGGTAAATACCGATAAGATCAAATCCATTGTAGACATCCTAGAGCAATTGACAAGCGTGAAAGTGTTCCAAAGTCTAATCAGAAGATTGGTCACTCTAAGAAGGTTCATCTCTCGATCCTTGGAAAAAATGTCATTACTTTGTCTCACTTCTGAAGAAGAAGAAAGATTTCGAATGGACTCCAGAATGTCAACGGTCATTAAAGGACCTGAAATGTTATCTATCAAGCCCCCCCGCATCTATCAAAGTCGTGGGAAAGTGAACAACTGCTAAAATACTTAGCTGTCTCGGAGGTAGTGGTAAGTGCCTTTCTAGTCCGGGAGGATGAAGGTACACAATTTCCTATCTATTATGTTAGCAAAATTTTGTTAGGAGCAGAAACTCGTTATCCGGACCTCAAAAAAACTGGCCTTAGCTCTCATAGTCTCCTCTCAAAAGCTTAGGCCTTATTTCAAGTGCCACCCAATAGCCATTGTGATAACCTTTGCCCTGCGGAATGTCCTTCACAAACCTGAGTTGTTAGGTTGGTCGGCCAAATGGGCAGTTCAAATTACCAAATTTGATATTGAAATAAGCCTAGGAGTGCTATTAAATCACATGTTTTGGATGACATAGTGGACGATTTCATTCCCGAGTTACTGCCTTTGGATGCTAAAGAAGCGGTGATGGTGTTAGAAATGAAATCAGGAGTTTGGACCTTCTTTACAGATTGAGCTTCCAATGTGAAAGGGTCGGGGCTCGGGGTGGTCCTTATCATGCCTTTGAGGGAAACCCTGAGGCAGACCATAAAAACAGTTTCGTTAACTAACAATTAAGCCGAGTATAAGGCTCTGATTGCAAGACTCAAGCTGGCTCGGGAACCTTGCTTCGAGGTCATAGAAATCAAATGTGACTCCCAGCTGGTAGTAAACCAGGTATATGGAATTTTTTCTACAAAGGAGGAACGCATGGAACAATATATGATTAAAGTTCAAACTTTGCTTACACGATTTACGGAGTGGTCGATCACACATATCCCGATAGAAGAGAAAGTAAAAGCAGATGCATTTGGGAATTTGGGGTCGTCAACAGAGATGAAAGGATCTGAATCCGCTACTATCGTTAAACTATACATTCGGTACTAGACGTAGACGGGCATTGTGAAGTAAATACAACCAACCTAGTCTACGACATGAGCAATGAGTTCATCGTTTATCTTCAGCACGACAAGCTGCCCGAAGACCCGAAGGCATCCAAGGCACTATGCACCAAAGCGGCTCGCTACGGCCTCTTGCGTTGACAGTTATATAGTAGATCATTCGAAGGCCAGTTGGCTCGATGTTTAGGAGCCTCACAGGCAGACTACGTAATGATAAAAGTCCATGTAAGAATTTGCGGGAACCATTTCGGTGCAGATTCATTGATGCTAAATCTAATTAAGGTAGGATACTACTTGCCCCAGATTGAGCTAAACGCAAACTCATTCTTTCAGAAATGTGACAAGTGTTAGTGCCATGCATAATTGGTACACCAGCCGGCGGTGCTCTTGCGTTAAGGTACTGTCCACATGGCCACTCATGAAATGGGGGATGGATATAGTTGGACCATTGCCACTAGGTCCCAAAAAGGTAAAATTCCTTTTAATTTTAACTGATTACTTGACTAAATAGGTTAAACTAGATCCTTAGCAAAAGATTGCTGAGCACAAAGTGGTCAACTTCCTATGGGAAAAAATACTTTGCCGGTTTGGAATACCGAATAAGATTACCTGTGATAATGGAACAAAGTTCATAGGGTCCAAAATCACAAAATTTCTTGAAGACATGAAAATCAAAAGGATTACATCTTCACCATATCATCTGACCGCTAATGGTCAGGCGGAATCAATCAATGCTGATACCCAATTTTTTCTATAATATCTTTTCAAATATATATATACCTTCAAAACTATGCATTTCCATCAATTAACATTTTTCCATAATTTTTACATTTTTAGGGATTTTTAATTAAATTACCCCAGTATTTTATTTATATAAATAATTAAAAATTGCATCACAATTGACTTAATAACATTTCATGGTTTAATTTTGCTGTCTATATTCTTATTAAGCTTAAATTATTGTACAAATAGGCACATTTATATTTTTTGGGTTACAATTGCAATAACTTTGCAATTATAGCCAATGTATGCATTATTATATTATTTTACCAGAAAATGACTCATCTTGTTTTTAAAATATTGAGTAATTATTTTAAAGCATTGATATGCATGAAAATTAGTTTTTTATAATATATTAATTATTTTATAAAATATTTTTTATTAATTGTTTGGGTATTTAACAAATAGCCTTTTATTTTTCCGACCTTGCCTTTTTAAAGCTAGCCCAAAACCCCTTAATATTAACCCAAAAGATTAGCCCAAACCCTTTAGGCCCAATCTGAATACCCCGACCTAATAGCCTCGTTCAATCGTGGTCGTTGATCATTTGATCAACGGTCCACGATGACCCTTACCTTAACTAACCCCTAACTCACCCAAACCCTCTCCATTCTTTCCAGACCGTCGTCATCATCTCCCCTCATCTCTCAATTCTCTCTCAACCTAACCCTAACCCTAATCGTCGTCACCGGCGAAGACCACCCTTTTATGGTGCTCCTGTGCATTCTTCGACCACCCCTAGTCTCCTACACTCCATGGCTCTTCGATTTCATGGGTCCTTGAGAAGATCTCAAGGAAACCCAAGTCTTGTTTGAGACTTGTCTGTCTCAGGCCATTTCTCGTTTGTATGTACGGATTTCTCCTTGTTTTATTTACGAATCCATGGGTCTTTTGACCGATTCTCTTTACTTCTGCTATTTTCTGAATACCCTAGTTTGATATTGTCGATTCTTCTCAGGTATTTATAGATATGAGATGATTTGAGTATTATTAAGTGTTTTCCTAAAAAAATCTCTTGTTTTAATTAATTATTTTTTATTTTTATCACTCTTTCTAAACTAGTGTTCATCTCAAACTGTTCTTTGTGGATTTTTCTAAACTTCTCAGTGTTTAAATAATTGTTCCTTCATTATCTTGACTACTTTTCACATGAATATTCAAACCCTAGTTGATTCTGTGATATACTGATTTCTTCAACTTTGTTGCGATACTTTAAGTGTTTATGTGATACCAGTCGCATTATTTTACTCCGTTTTTTTGGACTTAAATGGTTTACATGTTAAAACCCAGTATTCTTTGGGATTTTGCCCTAATTGATCTATGTTAGGATTCGAACCATCTTTTCTTGTTAAACCCGGTATTTCTGTGAAGTTTTATTCATTTACTTTCTATTTATGAAACCTATGTGATTCCTTTGGTAAAATTAGTATTGTTTTGAAGATTCTTACTGATTATTTCCTGTTATTTTGCCCTGTTAAAATCTATGTGCACATATCTTATTTTTTTCCTTACTTGTAACTTTAATTGGTCACACTTGCCTTAATTAGTCATCCGTATGATTTTGGGAAATTTATTGATACCCTATTTGGTATGATTCGGATTCCTTGCCTTAATTATCTCCCCTGTTGTGATCATTAATTAATTACCCCAAATTAAGGGGTCTATTCCGGACTCCCTTATGTGAATTGATCCTGTTATTATTTGACTGCCCTTAATTAACTGACTTTTGATTCTCTTTACCTTATTTGTTATACCTCCTAAGTACTATATATACACTCTTATTTTACCTCTAAAAACATGAACAATAGCTCAAAAATATACACACACCCAAAAACTTTCTCTCATCTCTCTCTCCTACTTGTGCTCATTGCTTGTCTAGCCGGCTGAAAGCCAAGGCTAGACTTTGGAATTCTACCTAATTTACTTTCTGTTTTGCTTCCTTAACTGGTATATTTCTGCTTCTAATACCATTCCTTCTAATATGAAGTTTAAACCTATGTGCTCATTGTTGCTCCAAGGCTGTTAAATTCATGTCTCTTTCTGCACTAGTTTAATTATTTATGTATATAATTCTATGTTCTTTCTTGTTTGCTGGTTTGATCAGTATGCTTAAGTTTCACCCTCTCTTGTCCATTTTTTTTTTTAATCATCATGTCCCTTTTGCTTGAGTACTCAATATGGTCTTAAAACAATCTGTTTACTTTGTGTACTCCCCGTCCTGTAACCCCAACTGGTATGGCTACTTTGTGTGATTCAATTTTTGTGTCTCTTTCTGTATTATTCAACATGACTACCCTTGTATCCAGACTTATGTCTCACTGTGTTTAACCAACAATCTTATCGCAGTGCTTAAATCATGTGCCTTCTTGTCTCTTGTCTTATATGCATGCTTATCATATCACTAAGTATGATTGTAAGATTTGAGTGATTCATGTTTAGACCTTAAATCAGTATGCCCTAGTCAATTTCCTGCCTGCTCTGTGTCCCTATTAACTAGCATGAATGCTTTCACCCTTCTTCTTATGTGCTTCTGTTTCAAACGTCCTGTGTTCTCAACCCTTGCTCCCTTTTGTGTAACTGTTTGTTAGCCTAGAACTAATTAACAAGCTGAAGTTAAATCTGGGCAATGTGATGCTTTGTGACTATGATGTTGTTTGCTGAACCTTCCTCTCCTTCAGAATATTTTCAACATGTTTTTTCACTCCTAATATGTTTTCTAAACTATTGCCCCTCCAGTGTGTGTATTTCCTAGGAATCCATGAGATTCCTCCGAACTCTGGCACACTGGGGCTGGCCCTTCCACACTGTACAAAGATTGTTTTCTTTAAAGGATCCTTGGTGTGAGCATTGCCCGGGGTCCCTGAGGTTCTTGGGAACCTTGACGCACCAGGATGCCCTATCTGACACTATGCGATATGGTACTTTGGACATGATTGAAGGCCTGGTTCTCCATGTTTACTTTGGGCCTTTTCAGGCTCCCTATAGCATAACTCTGTTCATTTTGTAATTCATTTGTTATATGGTCTGTAATAATAATCCTTGTAAATAAATATTGGGGAAATTAGTAAAAAAGTGAAGGGATTATTATATAATTTTTATGGGAAAACCGGGTAGAAATCATGCCCTTAGTATTATTATGACTATTGCTTGCTTTAGAAATCATGTTCTTGGGTTTATTAGATATCATGTTTATAGGACATCCCAGATTTACACCTAAGCAAGCATGTAGGGTAATTAACTCTTATAAAAATAGTAAAACTGTACTTTGTTTAATTATTTGTGAACTACCCAGATTCACCAAGACCGGGGAAACACGATCAATGTGAGCGGTTTAAATGTTTCTCACCATATGGCATTTAGTGAAGAATACTCCCTAGTATTAAATAGGTAGCCGTTGCAGAGAATTTTGACATTCATAACTTGTCGTTACATATTTATCAATTTCCTCCTTTATTGTCATCTAAGAGGGGCTTGATCCTAGGATCTTATTTCCTAGGTATCGCTATAAATAGTAGATTTGACAACCATTATAAGGACACAAAACCCCTTGCAAAACATTTGTTACGTTATATTCTCAAGCTAAATAATACAACTTCACTTTCTGCTTTATATTTCTCTTATTTTTGTCCTCGGAAGCATCGCTCCCGAAGCAAGGCCTGCCATTCCCTTTGATTTTAACACTAAGTCTTATTTTCAATCTAATTTATTTATTATTTTAAAGCAAATCAGTTCGCTTGTCTATAAACCATGTAGTAAATTCAACTGTACAGTTTTACGGTATATTTTACTACACACCTAGCCTTCAAAATAATATCACACCTTTTCTTGTTGAATCCTGCACACAAGAAAGGGCAATTTAAAGGGGATATATTTTCTCCAAATCTTCTTATAGAAATGAGATTTAGCACTATTAGCCTGATCAAATTCTACGCTGAAGTAGTGGTAAAAAGAACCAGTACCAGTTGGAACCCAAATAGGAAAATATAGACTGTTAGAATGACCAATGTTTATGGACTTTAAATGTTTAACTAAAGACCCAGGGAACTGAATATGTTGTATCTACCAGGCCACATCAACCATTAGCAGAAAGATCCCTGATAATTTGGTTCCTAAGAGGTTCTTCAAGTGTATGAAACGAGGATGCATTACATTATATATATCATATAGCATAAGAACGTAAACATTATCTGTGTAGTCTCATCATATATGAAAATAATAGTTATACAATGAATATCATAACAACTATCATGACATATATTATTTTCCCATAGCGTGTTAAAGAGGAGTCTAAAGCCAAAATGTGATTCTTTCAGACTCAAACAACTAAAAATGTGTGGAAACAAAACTGGTGACAATAATATATATAACGTTTTTTTATAGGGCGCTATACCTTAACGGTCATTTGCCCACTTAAGTATAGCGCCCTTTTAAAAGGAGCTATATATATAACGCCCTAACTTACCGAGCTATATATATTATGTGGGTCCACCAATAATTTTTCTGGGTTTAACTGACATAATAATAATTCAATTGGGTATAGCGCCCATATTTAAGGCGCTATACCTCAAATAATTGTACCCCCCAGACTGGTTTTTGTCTTATTTAAAGAGGTTAAGGATTTCGTAAGAATCCATTCATAAATAGTCTCAAGTCTTCTGAAATATTTCTTCCTTAAGTTGTTTTGCATTTTGTCATAATGTCTGAAGAGCGGAGAATTAGAGTTCCATTATATCGGGGGGAGGGGTGTGAGGTGGCGAATAACTCAGTAAGCTATAGTTTATCTCCACAGTGTCATGTTAAGTTTCCACTTACAATGGAGTACGATACATTGGTATCGGTGTTATGTAAAAAAGTGAGTGTGAGCAAACACTCGTTGAATATTAAAGTTACCGGAAGATATTCGTATTATGTCATTCCGCAAGAAGTTGCTTGTAATGCTGAGTTTAAAATCGAAGACGATGAAACTCTGGGAGATTTTTTGAGGACTCCAGATGAATACCGGTATTTCTTGTGATAAAAATGTTGGAAACGTACGTCAAGTCTGAAGATGTTCGCAATAATGGGGTTGTGCAAAGTAGGGATATCCCTCAGTCATCGGGCGGTTATTTTGGAGCAGTTTTAGCCGAATAGGTTCCGACTGAAAGAGTTTGGTCTAATCTAAACTTATCTTCACGAGAAAATGAGGAGCGGTGAAATAATTTCTCCCCTATGTTACATAATCCACAAGCCGAGTGATAAACTTCAATTTTTCTTTGTGTTACGATGTTTATTTTTGATGTACTGAATTTATATTAACACTCATATATTCCATAAGGGGTACCGGCCAAATATGAATTTTACAAGTTAAGAACCAACGCCCAGTTGGAATATGCCTAGTTTTGGTGTGTTGGATCATGGTGGTCCATCCGGGAGTCATCACCAACAGGATAATTTCCATCATGGGATGTCAACACATTATGATTTGTAAGTGAAGTGATAAAGATATAGGTAAATTTTGGATCAATTTGAGTAACTCGTTATTTTGTTGGTTGTGCATGAAAGCAAGCAACTTGAAGGTCATGTCCTTTCTCAATTGCCCGAAGATGACATATTTAATCCGGATATAGCAGATGCTCAGAGTCCGAAAGAGACTAGTGATTATAATAACGATGTCGATTAGTCTGGAGATGACACACCCTTCCCCGATGAGGGTGATGATGAGGAGGAAGAGAATGTTGAACCTGATTTGACCAGGGAGCATGCTCCACCTCTTGTTAGACCAAGAGTGTATGAGTCCCACATGTTGTTTCATTCAAGAGAGATTCCTTACCTTGATCATTTGCCAAGTATGCCGGATGTGGATGCCTTCACAAGGGATATTGACAAAATTTGGATAGAAATTTGAGATGAATCTAGAGCAACAGTGTTGTCGAAGGGCATGCTTTTTCCTGATAAAGCGCGCCTAAGTAGGGCGGCGCGAATGTACAACGTAAAAGAGTGTCGCGAGATCACGGTAGCACAGTCATCTCTAGATGTATACAAGGTTATTTTTTCTAGATGGTTTACGGGTTTTCATTGGATTCAGCGTGTGAGGAAGAAGAAAACGAGTATGTGGGTTGTGGGTAAATACATTGGCACCCAAAATTGTGAAATGGACACATTCAATGGGAATCATTTTAACTTGAATGTTGACTTGATTTATCTTGTCTTGATTTCACACATTGAAGCGTCCATAAGGTATAAGATCAAAGACTGTATAACATCTATCCACCAGGAATTGGGTGTACCATTACAAAAACAAAGGCATTTCTCGGGTGCAAAATGTGCGTTTCAAATTGTGTATGGTAAATGAGATAAGTCATTTGCATCTGCGCCTAGGTCCATGGCGGAATGCAACACTTTAACCCCAGGACTGTTGTTGAATAGAAGCTTGAGCGGAGTTCAGGAATACCAGAACAAATATTCAAACATGTGTTCTGGGCATTTAATCCAGCAATTGATGGTTTTGTGCATTGACGGCGGGTAATATCCATAGGCGGCACTCATGTCTATGGAAAGTATGATATTAAGTTGTTGATCGTTGTTGTAGTAGATGCTAATGGAAGTAAATTTCCCCTAGCTTTTTTTATTTGTACCAATGATAGCCAACAGACGCGGACACTATTTTTGAACCACTTGAAGGTGCACGTTGTTAGACAATGTTCATGTATTTGTCTAATATCTAATCAGTATAGCGGTATTTTAAGTTCTGTACAGAATTTTCGTGCATGGAAGGAACCGTATTCCTACAACCGTTACTGTGTGAGGCACCGGAAAGCCAATTTCCAAAAGGCACATCCCAACAAGGATTTGCATGATTTAATGTGGATGGCTGCAACAAATTACCAAGAGTGTAAATTCAGGAGGCGCTTGGAATCGATCAGGCAGGAAGACCAAGGAGTCTATCGTTGGTTTACGTGACATGAGCTTTACAAGTGGACTTTGCATGCAGATGGTGGCAAAAGATGGAGAATTATGACTACAAATGTTTCAGAGTATTTCAATAGGTTATTGAATTCTGCACGTGGATTTCCTGTCACTGCCATGGTGAGGATGTCATTCAAGCAGATGGCGGAGAGGTTTGTTGAAATGGCTAGAGGTGCATTATCATTTATGGAAAGGGGTGTTGAATTTATGCCAATACCAATAAAAAGATTTGAGAAATACAAGAGGCGAGCACATTGGCATTCATATGTCACGACCCCAAATCCTAAACCGGCCGTGATGGCGCCTATCTTAGAACTAGGCTAGCCAACAATCACATAATTACAATTTCTTACAAAAATCCCAACCATTTTCAACATTTCATGAAGTATACAGAATTTCTGAATTCATTAGGAAAAATAAATAGCTAAATAGTCTAAACCATCCCCAAAATCAGGTGTCAACATGTCATGAGCATCTAAGAAATATACCAACAAGTTGACTATTATAATACAAAGCCTCCGAATGAATAACTAGTTACAACAAGAGAAAGGGAAAACAGAGATGTTGCGGACTCCGGCTCCGCACGAAGTAGATGGCTAACTCACACTCTCAGCACCTGAATCTACACACAGGGGTGTAGGGAGTAATGTGAGTACGCCAATTAAGATTAATGAAAATAAATCAAGTCTAAGCGGCAAGAAACACATAAAAATCAATATCATCATTTCACAATATGCACAACCTTTCTTTCTAACAGTATATACATAGATATATGAAATCATCATGCCTCAAAACCAACTTCAAAAAATCCTTTGAAAAATGTGTTTTCCAACTATTTCAGAATTAAAAATAACCGAAGGATTTAGTGTAAACTGAAATAGATCATAAGTAGACCCTCGGGCAAAAACATCAATCATAAATAGCCCCTCGGGCAGAACATCACTCAGCACCTCACAGCCACTCAGTATCAGCCCCTCAGGCAACCTCACTGTCTCCCATGCCTCCCAATCACTCATCACTCGGCAATCGACACTCAGCACTCAGTAGGTACATGCGCTCACTGGGGGTGTGTACAGACTCCGGAGGAGCTCCTTCAGCCCAAGCACTAATATCAAGCCACCTCGTGGCATATCATATCGTCACAATCACTCCCTCGGCCTCATTCAGACAGAACCTCTCAAAAGCCCCTCGGGCGTATCAGTAACACAGGGTACTCGACCCAAAATATCATTTTATATCTCAAAATAGTGTAAATAAGTCTGAGTTTCAAAAATAGTTAAGCACAACATGACTGAGTGTAAATCATAAATCCACAGTGAGGAAATACAAGTAAAAATCCCCCAAGGGGTCTAAACAAGTCGGCACGAGGCCCCAAACATGGCTTATAGCCCAAATATAGCAATAGTCTTTAGAACATAATTTAACATATGATTTAGAGTAAAATATACAACTCAATAGTTTCTGTGGAGAGGACCAAGTCCAATCCAAAATTCAGTGTGCGCCACATACTCGTCATCCAATATGTGTGTCATTCTAAAAACAGTGAGAAATATGGAGTCCGGGGTTTCATACCCCCAGGATAAGATTTATAGCCATTACCTACCTCTACCGGGCCACAATACTAATCCGCGATGCTCTGGCACCTCAGGTTGGCTCCCGATTTCTCCGAATCTTACCAAAACGAGATTAACATCATCAATATATGCTAATGGAACAAAACCCAATCGAAAAACTATCAATTTATACTAAAATCTCGAAATTCACCCAAACCCGAGCCCCAGGCCCATGTCTCGAAATTCAATAAAATTTTCATTACTAGAATCCTCTTCCTCCCATGATTCTATACATACCAAGAACACTAAAATCGGACCACAATTGCCCACTCAAATCTTCAAAAGAAAATTCCAAATTCCATGCACCTTTTTCCCCAAATTTGGGTTTAATTTCATCAATTTTCCGGTTAAATTACTTAGAAAACGACATAGAAATGAGTTTTATAATCCGGGAACTTACCTCCAATGAAGACCCTCGAATTCCCTCTTCAAAATGCTCTCAACTCAGCTAAATACGCATTCAACAATGCAGGAAATGCCATAATATTCGCGGAGGCACCATTTTATACTGTTTTGCCCAGTTAATCCGCATTTGTGGACCTTTCCTCGCACCTGCGGACTCGCACCTGCGGTCCCAGGTGTGCACCTGCGTAATCCCACTAACAGTCCAATTCTCGCACCTGCGGCTTCACAGGTGCATCCAATGCTTCCCACCTGCAGATTCCTCCTGCCTGGCCTAACTTCACACCTGCTCAGGGTCCTTCGCACATGCGGTTGCCCATCCGCATGTGCGGCCACACCAGTAGCTTAACACCAGCATCTATTTGCTGAAATTTTCCTATACCAAAACACTCCATAGAATCGTTCAAACTTAGTCGAGCCTTCGAAACACCGAAAATAACACAAAACACAAAAATTACATACAAATTCAAACCTATGAACTTTGAAACTTCTACATTTTGCCAATGATGCCGAAACCAACCAAAACACATCCGATTGACCTAAAAATTTGCACATATATCCAAAGTGACATTACGAACCTACTCTAACTGTCAGAATTCCATTCCACCCCCGATAGCCTATTTTCCACTGCCAACTGGAAGTCACCAAAAATTAACTTTCGCCAATTCAAGCCTAATTCTACACTGTACATCAAAACTTCATTCCGAACACACTCCTAAGTCCCAAATCACCTAACAAAGCTATCCAATCCAAAAAATCTCCATTCCAAGGTCGTTTTCCAATAATTCAACTTCGAATTGACTTTTTCAACTATTAAGCTAATTTAAGAGACTAAGTGTCTCAATTCTCCCCACGACCACTCCGAACCCGAACCAACCGACCCAACACAACAGAAATAGGCTAAGCAACATATGATAAAGCAGAAATGGGGGAAATAGGGATAATCTCACAGAACGACTGGCCGGGTCGTTACATCCTCTCTCTCTTAAACAAACGTACTTCCTCGAACGGGTCTAGAAACATACCTAGAGTCTAGAATAAGTGAGGATATCTTCTCCGTATCTCCCTCTCGGTCTCCCAGGTGGCATCCTCCACCGGCTCTCCCCTCCACTAAACCTTTACTGAAGCTATATCCTTAGACCTCAGCTTTCTGAACTGACGACCCAAAATAGCCACTGGCTCTACGTCATATGACATATAACCCTCGAACTGAACCATGCTGAAGTCCAAAACATGAGACGGGTCACCAACATACTTCCAGAGCATCGAAACATGGAACACCGGATGAATACTCGATAAGCTGGGAGGCAAGGCAAGTCCATAAGCCACCTCCCCAATCCTCTGAAGCACCTCAAATGGCCCAATGAACCTGGGACTCAACTTTCCCCTCTTCCCGAACCTCATAACACCCTTCATGGGATATGAAAGACATATCCCAGACCTTCCAGTCCGCATAACTCTTCTGCCTAGACTGCGACGTGCGAAGCCGATCCTGAATGAACTTCGCCTTATCCAACGCATCCTAAACCAGGTCTGTGCCCAATGGTCTAGCCTCGCCCGGCTCAAACCAACCAACCAAAGATCTGCACCTCCTACCAAATAAAGCCTCATACGGAGCCATATGGATACTCGAATAATAATTATTATTATATGCAAACTCCACGAGTGGCAGAAACTGGTCCCATGAACCCCCAAAATGAATGACACATGCACGCAACATATACTCCAAAATCTGAATAGTACGCTCCGACTGCCTGTCGGTCTGAGGATAAAATGTTGTGCTCAACTCGACCTGAGTACCCAACTCCCTCTGTACGGCTCTCCAAAACTGAGATGTGAACTAAGTACCTCTGTCAGAAATGATAGAAACTGGAAACCCATGCAATAAGACGATCTCCCTGATATAAATCTCAGCTAACCGCTCCGAAGAATAAGTAGCAACAGGAATGAAGTGAGCGGACTTGGTCAGCCGATCCACAATAACCCATATAGTATCAAACCTCCTCGAAGTCCATGGGAGTCCAACTACGAAGTCCATGGTGATCCGCTCCCACTTCCACTCCGGAATATCAAATCTATGAAGCAATCCACCTGGTCTCTGGTGCTCATACTTGACCTGCTGACAGTTGAGACACCGAGCCACAAACCCAAAAATATCTCTCTTCATCCTCCTCCACCAATAATGCTGCCTCAAATCCTGATACATCTATGTGGCACCTGGATGGACGGAATACCCCGAACTATAGGCCTCAACTAGAATCAAATCTCGAAGCCCATCTACATTGGGCACGCAAATCCGGCCCTGCATCCTCATGACCCCATCATCACCAATAACCACATCCATGGCATCACCGCGACGGACCCAGTCTCGAAGAAAAATAAAATGCGGATCATCATACTGGCGTGCTCTAATCTGATCATAAAGAGAAGACCTGGAGGATACACAAGCCAATACCCGCGGAGGCGCTGATAGATCCTATCTCACCAACTGACCCTCTAAAGCCTGAACATCAAGTGCTAATGGACGCTCTGCTACTGGAAGGTAGGCCAGACTCCCCAAACACTCCGCTCTGCGACTCAGGGCATCGGGCACTACATTGGCCTTCCCCGGATGATATAAATAGTGAGATCATAATCCTTGAGAAGCTCTAACCACCTCCTCTGGTGCAAGTTCAGATCCTTCTGCTTAAGAAGATGCTGCAAGCTATAGTGATTAGTGAAAATCTCACAATGCACTCCATACAAATAATGACGCCAAACCTTCAAGGCGTGAACAATAGTTGCTAGGTCAAGATCGTGCACTGGATAATTGTTCTCGTGAACCTTCAATTGTCTAGACATGTAGGCAACCACCCTACCATCCTGCATCAAAATCACTCCAAGGCCAACTCTCGAGGCATCACAGTAAACTGTATAAGAACCTGAACCCGTAGGCAAAATCAATACTGGGGTTGTAGTCAAAGCTGAATTGAGCTTCTAAAATCTCTCTTCACACTCCTCAGTACATCTGAACTGAGCACCCTTCCGAGCCAGTCTGGTCATAGGTGCAGCAATAGATGAGAATCCCTCGATGAAACAGCGATAATACCCTGCCAAACCAAGGAAACTGTGAATCTCAGTAGCTGATGACGGTCTAGGATAACTCTGCACCACCTCGACCTTCTTCGGATCAACCTGACTACCCTCGCTGGACACCACATGCCCCAAGAATGCTACTGAATCAAGCCAGAACTCACACTTCGAAAAATTTGCATACAATCTCTTCTCTCTCAAGGTCTGAAGCACAACTCTCAAATAATGCTCATGATCCTCCTGATATTGGGAATACACCAAGATATCGTCAATGAACACGATGACGAAAGAATCCAGATATGGCCGAAATACACTGTGCATCAAGTGCATAAATGTTGTTGGGGCATTGGTCAGCCGAAATGACATAACCAGGAACTCATAATGACCATATCTAGTCCTGAAAGTAGTCTTCGGGATGTCTGACCCCTAAATCTTCAACTGATGATAAGAGGAACACAAGTCAATCTTGGAAAATACTCTGGCACCCTACAATTGATAAAATAAGTCATCTATACGAGGCAAGGGATACCGATTCTTCACGGTAACTGTGTTCAGCTGTGATAACAAATACACATACGCATAGAACCATCCTTCATATTTACGAACAACACTGGTGCACCCCAAGGTGACATACTAGGCCGAATGAACTCCTTATCTAGGAGTTCTTGAAGCTTCTCCTTAATTCCTTAAGATCCACTGGTGCCATACGATAAGGTGGAAAGAAAAAGGCTAGGTGCCTGGAACCAGGACAGTACCAAAATCAATGTCCCTGTCAGGTGGCATGCCCGGCAGGTCTGCAGGAAACACGTCCGGAAAGTCACGGACTAGAGGAACCGAATCAATAGCGGGAGTCTCACCTCTGACATCCCTCACAAAATCCAGATAAGATAAACAACCCTCCTCAACAATGCGTTGAGCCTTCAGGTAGGAAATCACCCTGCTAGGCATATACTCAGAAGAACCTCTCCACCCAACCCTCGGACATACGGGCATAGCTAAGGTCACGGCCTTAGCGTGACATTCAAGAACAACATGACACGGAGATAACCAATCCATACCCAATATCACATCAAAATCATGCTGAATAACCGTAGGTCCACTCGGGTCTCCAGACCCCCAATAGATATCACACATGACCGATACACACGATCCACAACCATAGTATCGCCCACCAGAGTCGGCACATGAACAGTGGTAACTAAAGACTCACAGAGCATATCCAGAAAATGGGAAAAATATGCAGAAACATAGGAATATTTAGAACCAGGGTTAAATAAAGCCAAAGCATCTCGTCAATAGACTGAGACAATACCTGCAATCACTGCATCGGAGGCCATAGCATCTGGCCTGGCTGGAAATGCATACATACAGGGCTGAACTCCACCTGCTCGACCTCCCCCTCTAGGGCGACCTCTAGCTGACTGACTACCACCCCTGGCTGCCTGGGCGGGTGGTGAAGTTACTGGAGCTGAAGTCGAGGGCTGTCCTCTATGATGAGAAGAACCACCGGGACGACGGGGACACAACCTTCACATGTGCCCGAACTCTTCACACTTGAAACAACTCCCTAGAGCTGGAGGCGGTGACTGATAGAAACTCGTGGCACCAGAATGGCCACTGGAAGACTCATGCACAAGAAGAACTCTGAACTGGTGGTGCTCGAGCTGCACTCTGAGCTGGGAGGGCACCAAATAAAGTACGACCTGGCTGAGAACCACGGGGACCATGCCCCGAAGATGCACCACTATAAGATGGGTGGGATGACTGAGGGGGCATGAATGAACGATCTCTACCACGCTGAAACTACCCCCTAGAAGGAGCACCAATAGAACTGCTCGATCTACGAGGCCTCTTGGCCTCCCTCTCGTATCGCTCCTGGCGGTGAACCGACTCAATATCTCATGCAATATTAACAACCTGCTCGAGTGTAGCATCTAACACTCTCTCCCGAGTCATAAATAAGCTGAGCTGATAAGTGAAGCCATGCACGAACCTCCTAACCCTCTCCCTATCAGTAGGGACCAATTCGGTAGCATGACGATCCAACTCCGAGAACCGCATCTCATACTGCATCACTGATAGCTCCCCCTGACGCAGCTGCTCAAAAAGCCTGTGTCGCTCCTCCCTGTATGATTGGGGTACATACTTCTCCAAAAAAATAATGGAGAACTGCTGCCAGGTGAGGGGTGCATAATCAACAGGCCTACGCCTCTCAAAAGACTCCCCCCAAGTGAAAGCAGCACCAAAAAACTGAAATGTAGCAAATGAGACCCCACTGGTCTCCAAAATCTCAGCAGTACGTAGCATTCTCTGACACTTATCCAGAAAACCCTGGGAATTCTCGCCCTCAGCACCACTGAATGTTGGAGGTTGTAGTCTACTAAACCTCTCCGGTCTACGCTCCTCATCCTCTAGCATAGCCGGAACTACGATGTCCCGAACTGGAGCAACTGGCTGGGCTGGAACCGCCCCTGGTGCCTGCTAGTCCTGAGTACCCTACTCAGGTGTCCGGGCAACTGGAGTCTGACTGCCTCCCCCGTCTTGAGAAGTAGCTGCAACTGCATGAGCGAGGGTGGTACACACCGTCAAGATCTGGGCCAAGGTGTCCTGAAGACCTGGAATAACAATAGGCACTACCAGTGCCTAAGCCTGCCCCGCTGGAGTATCTGTGGCAGGAATCTGACCCTGAACAGTAGGGCAATCAACTGGCACTACCCTAGCTGCTGCAGGGGCTAGCCCCTACCTCTACCACGGCCTTGACCGCGGCCTCGACCTCTCGCTGGTCTAGCTGGTGGCTAATCATCCCGATCGGTAGCACAAGTCCTCACTATCTGTGAGATAAGGAAACAACAAAAGTTAGATATCCAGAATCAACAAATTGCACGACAGAATCCAAGAAAATGATATTCTTACTAAGGGTTCTGTAGCCTCTCGAAGATAAGTACAGACGTCTCCGTAATGATCCGCAAGACTCTACTAAGCCTGCTCATGACCGTTGAGTCCTATGTAACCTAGGCTCTGATACCAACTTGTCACGACCTCAAATCCTAAACCGGTCTTGATGGTGCCTATCGTGGAACTAGGCTATCCAACAATCACATAATTACAGTCTCTTTCAAAAATCCCAACCATTTTCAACATTTCATAAAGTATACATAATTTTTGAATTCATTACGCAAAATAAATAGCTAAATAGTCTAAACCTTCCCCAAAATCCGGAGTCAACATGTCATGAGAATCTAAGAAATATACCAACAAGTCTACTATTATAATACAAAACCTCCGAACGAATAACTAGATACAACAAAAAAAGGGAAAACATAGATGTTGCGGACGCTGAATAGCTACCTCTATATCCCGAACTCCGGCTCCACACGTAGTAGATGGCTAACACTCAATATCAGCACCTGAATCTGCACACAGGGGTGCAGGGAGTAACGTGAGTACGCCGACTAAGTAGTAATGAAAATAAATCAAGTCTAAGCGACAAGAAACACATAAAAATCAATATCATCAGTTCACAATATGCACAGCCTTTCTTTCCAACAGTATATACATAGATATATGAAATCATCATGCCTCAAAACCAACTTCAGAAAAATCCTTTGAAAAATGTGTTTTCCAACAATTTCAGAATTAAAAAAAACCAAAGGATTTAATGTAAAATGAAATAGATCATAAGTAGCCCCTTGGGCACAAACATGAATCATAAATCGCCCCTCGCGCAGAACATCACTCAAAACCTCACAGCCACTCAGTATCAGCCCATCGGGCAACCTCACTGTCACTCATGCCTCCCAATCACTCATCACTCGGCACTCAACACTCAACACTCAGTAGATACATGCGGTCAGTGAGGGTGTGTATAGACTCCGGAGGGGCTCCTTTAGCTCAAGCGTTAATATCAAGCCACCTCGTGGCGTATCATATCCTCACAATCAGGCCCTCGACCTCACTCAGCCAGAACCTCTCAAAAGCCCCTCGGGCGTATCAGTAACACGGGGTACTCGACCCAAAATATCATTTTATATCTCAAAATAGTGTAAATAAGGCTGAGTTTCAAAAATAGTTAAGCACAACATGACTGAGTGTAAATCATAAATCCACAGTGAGGAAATACAAGTAAAAATCCCCCAAGGGGTCTAAACAAGTCGGCACGAGGCCCCAAACATGGCTTATAGCCCAAATATAGCAATAGTCTTTAGAACATAATTTAACATATGATTTAGAGTAACATATACAACTCAATAGTTTCTGTGGAGAGGACCAAGTCCCATCCAAAATTCAGTTTGCGCCACATACTCGTCATTCGATATGTGCGCCATTCTAAAAATAGTGAGAAATATGGAGTCCAGGGTTTCGTACCCCCAGGACAAGATTTATAGCCATTACTTACCTCTACCGGGCCATAATACTAACCAAAACCAGATTAACATCATCAATATATGCTAAAGGAACAAAACCCAATCGAAAACTATCAATTTGTACAAAAATCTCAAAATTCGGCCAAACCCGAGCCCTGGGCCTACGTCTCGGAATTTGATAACATTTAAGTCACTAGAGTCCTTGTTATCCCATGATTCTATACATACCGAGAACACTAAAATCGGACCACAATTTCCCACTCAAATCCTCAAAAGAAAATTCCAAATTCCATGAACCTTTCTTCCCCAAATTTGGGTTTAATTTCATCAATTTTCTGGTTTAATTACTTAGAAAACGACATAGAAATGAGTTATATAATCCGGAAACTTACCTCCACTGAAGACCCTCGAATTCCCTCTTCAATTTGCTCTCAACTCAGCTAAATGAGCATGCAACAATGGAAGAAATGCCAAAATATTCGGGGAGGAAATATTTTATACTGTTTTGCCCAGTTAATCTGAATCTGCGGACCTTTCCTCACACCTGCGGAGCCGCACCCACGGTCCCAGGTGATCACCTGCGTAATCCCACTAACAGTCCAATTCTCGCACCTGCGATCCCTTTTCCGCACATGCGGCTTCGTAGGTGTGTCCAATGCTTTCCACCTGCAGATTTCTCCTGTCTGTCCTAACTTCGCAACTGCGTAGGGTCCTTCTCACCTACGGCATCGCACTTGCGGCTGCCCGTCCGCAGGTGCGGCTACTGGGCCAACAGCTATTTGCTGCAATTTTCCTAAGTTCAAATCTCCGCCAACCATTCAAAATCAATCCCGAGCCCCTCAGGGACCAAACCAAGCATACCAAAACACCCCATAGCATCATTCAAACTTAGTCGATCCTTCGAAACACCAAGAAAAACACAAAACACCAAAATTACATCAAATTCAAACCTATGAACTTTGAAACTTCTAAATTTCGCCAATGATGCCGAAACCAACCAAAACACATCCGATTGACCTAAAAATTTGCACACATATATAAAGTGACATTACGAACCTAATCCAACTGTCGGAATTCCATCCACCCCAGATAGCCTATTTTCCACTGCCAACCGGAAGTCGCCAAAAATTAACTTTTGCCAATTCAAGCTTAATTCTACACCGGACATCAAAACTTCATTCCGAACACACTCCTATCCAAATCACCTAACGAAGCTATCCAAGCCAAAAAATCCTCGTTCCAAGGTCGTTTACCAATAAATCAACTCCCAATTGACTTTTGCAACTATTAAGCTAATTTAAGAGACTAAGTGTCTCAATTCTCACCACGACCACTCCGAACCCGAACCAACTGACCCAACACAATATAAATAGGCTAAGAAAAATATGATAAAGCAGAAATGGGGTAAACGAGACTAATCTCACAGAACGACTGACCGGGTCGTTACATCATATTTATAGTATTGCAACGAGTGAAATATTTTTGAAGTTTGCACCGCTATCCATCAAAACCGGGGTAATAATATACACACCGTAAATAAATCCAGAAGGTTATGCTCTTGTGGGAAATGGTCCATCTACCACATGTTTTGCTCACATGTCATGAAGTGCTTTCAACATACAAGTTTCGCAACAACCAGCTACGTTGATAAAGAATATATTGTTGCTGCATACTTAAACACCTATAGTGGGCAGTTACAGCGAGTGGGTGCTGAGGATTATTGGCCGCCGGAACCATTTAAAATGGTGTGTAACAAGGAGTATTTGCGTCCATGACATGTGCAAGAACAAACACGTATATGGTACCAAATGGATGCTAGTGATATCATTTATGCGCGTAAATGTGGCATATGCTCGCAAAAAGGACACTACCATTGTAAATGTTCTTCAGCTGGATTGGGTAGCCGTGGTAATTAAGCTCATGGTGGAAGTTCATCCAATATGCTCAATTATCAAGGGTACACGTAGTGTTTTGTTTTTGTAATTTGTTGTAATAAGCGTATGTACTTGTTCATATTGCAGAATGTATGAAATAAAATTATGTTTACATTGGTGTTATTTCTTATTGATATTTAGCATTAATACTTCAGTACAACAATTTAACATACACCCCAAGAAAAAAAATAGTTATCACTCACCATTATCGTCGTTGTCTGGCACTATTTCATTGTCACTGTCTTCATCTTCTTTGTCAACATCGTGTACGCACCCTTTGGGACCGAGGTCATCGTAATCTAGGCCCCAATTGACACACATTTCTCGTATTTCATCGCTATCATCAATAAGACAACTTACTTGATTTCTACAACAATATGGGACTCCAATGTCCAACGTCTATGGTAAAAACTTAGGTAGTCCCCCCCCCCCCACTAAAAAACTGTTGGGAAAATAGGATAATCATCGTCTTTATGAAATTTATCATTTTCTAATAAATCCCAGTACAGATCCTCCGTTCCTCCCAGGAAGTTAAGATCATCCATTGCACGATGAACATCTAGTGCCGTTTCCATCTCTAGAATCTCCTTCATCAATGTTGAATCACTTCTGGTTCATCTTTGTGGTGTTCGTCTGGAAGGTTGCAAACAGTGCTTGTGGCACAACAAGCCCGTGCCAGCATTATAGTACTTCGTAATCACACCGTTTTGAGTAAAGGGGAATCCATTATAGTTTTTTGCCCCAAATTCGCATACCTTCAGGCGTTGTAGAATGAGTTTCACCCTTAATAATATGCCATGTAACGCTGAGATCAGTGTATATATTGATAGGATTATTTTCCAAGGTGCTAAGAACACCATACCACTTGTCATCAACCAATTCAGTGTAGAAACCTAACATATTTTTTTTCAAGGTAGGGATCGATAGTGTTAAGACGTGTTCCATAGTAATACAAACAAACCTGCGCCTATGAAGGATCCTCAGCATCCCTCGTTGATCAGCCATAACTCAGTCGACGCCCACTATCCAAATCTCATGTCGGACAATCATCAGCAACTTTTGATGGCTCTGAGGACCAGGAAAATAATGATCTCACTCTTATCACATAATGGATGTTCCCACGATTAACAATGAAGGTGACGGGGTCACCTGCGAAGTTCCTGAGTAAGCTAAAGTCTGAATGATGACATATCACTAGGAGAATGGTTTAGCTCATGGTGGTCACCCGACTGATCAACTCCAACATCCTCAACAGGTGACTCAACGTCCCCTTGGTGGAGACCACGTCCTCGCCGACCCCCACGACCTCGTGGGACACCTCTACCTCTCTGGACACGCCTGCCACGTAGACCACGTTCCGGCTCGACTTCTGGCCCATGATGGTACTGCTCTGGCACCAGATATTCAACCTTGTATCCTAAGCGCTCATCATCTTGGGCTTGCCTCAATGTCCGGGAAACCAGATCTGTAACCTGCCAGCCATACACGTGCAAAGTGGATGCTCCCTCGCCGATATGCTATTGCATCTACAGTCCCAACTGGTAGAATAATGTAGGCTAATAGCCTGCACAACATGTAAAATATTAATTACGGAACACTAGGTTAACGTTATAACCAAGTATACTAAATAACATAACAGTACCTCGTGCCTCCCGTCGTATGGAACGTATCCGACGAAAATCCGGGTAACACTACGCTACCAGCCCATTTACTCATGCTCCCCATCCGTCCGGTCAGGTGGAGGGGGAACGAAATCAGGTCATGTTGCTGCTCCCAAATATCGATCTGTGCCTCTAGCCATGCCACATATATATATGTTCATCCCTGGAACGATCATCCCGATGGTAATGTGTCCTATGGCAAGCGGGCAGCGGAGGTACAAGCTGCGGTCGACCAAAATGGAAAAGGACTCGCTCGGTGACATGATGCTCCACAATATCGAGACACATCAATGGGACGGAAGAGCTCCACATAATTTGGTTAGTAGAGAAATAATCGGGCAAACCAGCTATTAGCTCGTCACTGTATGGCCTCCAAATGAACTATTAAGTAAAAATAGAAATCGTAAGTATACATAACACATATTATGGCAGGCCAAGTAAACTTAAGTATACATTTACTTGTGCGGCCTCCAGCAAATCCAACAAATCCCTACAATAGGGGAGACTATGTCGAGCCTTGTACTAGAGTCTGTATCCCCGCCTATCAACCCACCTATTAGCCAAAGGGAGAAACGGTGAAGATGGTGCATCCAGAACGAAGGGTGGTAGAGGTGGTTGCAATTGCAGGAACCGCTCCTAGGCCCAAACCTAATATACAATGTTGACGTAAAATTTAAGGTATATTTTTACTATGTATGTAATGATCATGAAACAATTGACTATGTATTCACTTGTTGCAGCGGCACAAATCCGACAACATATCACTGGGTGCCCATAATCGCCGGCACATCCGTTGTACAAGTAACCAAGAACAACAACACCCCAGTTGTAATCATGTAAGTCATATAGCCTCTCAAGATGATGAAGAAATCTCAAGCTAACTAGGTTTCCCGAAGTGTTCGGGAACAATAACCCTCCAAACATAAGAAGAAACAACAACCTCGTGTACCGGTTAATATGAAGATACAGTATATCATCTGTAATGTCCACATGCATCATCTCAAGATGCAGCTGGACAAGCATCAACTGTAGACAACTAGCCCCAACCAATGTAGACTTATCTGCTGGCCGAAAATTGGTGAGCCGCTGCAACATCTCCAGGTACTGCAAATACGCATAATCTATGATGGCATGTGGTAAAGAAATAGGATATTCATCAACCGGCATCCCATAAAGAACATCCACATCTTGAAGCGTGATAGTGGCCTCGCAAATGGGTAAATGGAATGTGTGTGTCTCCAGTCACCACCGCTCTATCAAAGCCGTGAAAAATGACCAATCCAGCTGCAGCCGGCCAGTATCAATAATCCTGTAGAAAACCATATCCTGCAAGCGTCTGACTATGAAGGGATGGAGATGGTGGGCTGATGATTAATACGTCAATACCACACAAGAGGTGGGTGATTTTTGTGGTGTCCAATTTTTGAGTGCAGTCTCTAAAGAAGAATCTGGTTCTTCTTGGTGTTCCAACTTCTACAGTTTGCGGAAAAGTAATTGCAGAATTTAAAGAACACAACAATTTTTACGTGGAAAACACCTAGCTCGACAGGTGAAAAAACCATGACCTACTTCCCAGTAGGATTTTCCCAAACTCTTCACTATATCAATGATCCAAACTGCATTTACAAAATAAACTCCTTTGTAAACCTAAGGACTAACTCTAATCGCTTTGCGGCAAACTAGCCTCTAGCTATTTGCGACAAACTTCAAGTTAACTCTTACTTGAACAGTGTGTACCTATTACAAATTCTTCTAGATAAAGCGGAAAGACACAATATGTAATCATATACTACAAACAACTAGACTCAAAAGACAATAGATGGGACTGGTTCTTCTAGCTGGTTCAAGTAGCTTTTGTGTCGCACAAGGATTCTTCTTGAAAAATTTCTTCGGTAATTTTGATTTCAGTTCTAGTTTCACGTCTGTGTTTGTGCGTAAATTCTTCAGAAGGAATGCGTCAACATTTTATAGAGTCAGTAGTTGAGACGTTGTTGCTCAGTTCTAATGCAACTCTTCTTTGGTGGAAGAGCTTTTGTTTATCTCAACTTTCTTGATCTTGATTCTGTTCTACCTGAAATGGAACTCCATCATCTTATCAATTTGCATCCTTTTCGCTTAGGAGATAACCTCTTAGTTCACAGATAATATTTATCTCCTATGCATGGACGCTTTTCCTGCCAATGGGTCTGTTTGAATATGTTTGACTATGTTTGCCCTGATGGACCTGGTTCAATTGGGTTGGCATTTTTCAATATTCAAAACCATGCAGTGACTTGATTCAACAAATTCTCCCTTTTTGATGATGAAAAACTATGTTCTTAACCCTGTACATACTTCAATCCAACATAGACATTTTTTATAGATTTAAGCATTCATCATAGAGAAACCAGGTTCATTAGGTTATAAATATAACAAAGAGCATTGAAATTGTGAATTTGAAAAGCACATATCTTCCCCCTTTTGGCATCATCGAAAAGTTACAAAATGATAAACTTACCAGAAGTATTAACAATTACTCATGTCCATTGAGGCAACTGCAGATGCAAATCATGAATTAATCATCAAAGGAAACCAATCAAATGTAAGCTATTTAAGAAACTGAGACAAAATCAATAACCAAACAGCAAAATTCATTGATTAGATAGCAGATCAAGAACCATACAAAAAAAAATTAAAAACAGTCACAACCATGAGCAAAACTGAAAATAAAAAATAGAAAGCAAAACATAATTTAGACAATCCTAAACTGGGTCATAGAGGGGGGTTTTTGGAGGCACTATACTCCCAAGGCTGAGAAGGGGCAGAGGAGGTTGTGGTCTTGGCTTGAATAAGGGAGAGCATTTGATGAAGAACATCCTCATTCTTCTCCTTTTATTTGGCTAATTCAGCTTTGAGAGCATCCCGCTCATCTTCAACCTCAATAAGGCGAGATTTCAAACGAAGGTTCTCTGCATCCTTGATCTCACCTTCCTGCACAAGCGTCCTAACCTTGATATTAACAGGATGGATGAACCAGGTTCATCCTCAGTAATATTAACAATGTAGTCACAGGTCAGCAGCGTATTCTTCCCAAAGTAGTCCTTAGCAGTAGCCATTTTAGCTTTCTTCACTAGAACCTTAAAGTGAGCAAGCACAACAGTCAGGATAAACCCATAAGGTATAGTATGTGCCTTTGCTCCATTCACAACCATGTCCAAGAGCTGGTTGATGAAGGCAGGCCAATTGATCTGTTTACCCCTATACAAGCACCCCATTAGCGTGAGATCCATGTAGCTGGAAATGTGCCTTCGCTCTTGCCTAGGCAGCAGAAATTTTATCACAAACTCGATGAACAGTTTGTGCTGAGGCCTCATCTCACTCTTAAACACTACCCTGGGCTCAAGTTCTTGCTCATTCTCACAGAAAAACCTGGTGATTTGAAGAGCTGATGGAAAACCATCCAGATTAGGCCATATTTGCCTAGTATAATCATCATAACCCTCAGAAGGGATATGCAGCACTTCCCCCAACTCCTTTGCATCAAACGAAATCTCAACCCCTTGAAGTTTGGAGGATACCCTTCCATCTTTTACAATTGCATTAGCCATAAATTCAACCAACTCATTCCTAGCCAGCTTTCCCTCAAGGTGAAGAACCATGTCCTTCCACCCTTGCACATCCAAGGTATCCATCAGGAAAATCATCTTTGACTTCTCAAGGTCTCGAAACAGCTTCCCCTTCAAGATAGTACGCTTTTCAAACATTGTGAGTTTGTCAGTCTCCTCACCAGACACTTCTACTTCTTCGCCACTCCATTTATCATCTTGAACAATCTTTACTTTCTTAGACTCAGACATAGTCCTCTTTGCAATTGTTGAGGGTGTGGCAGACACAGATGCTGACTTATTGGAAGAAGTCTTAGCTTTCTTGGGTGTTGGTGTCTCAACCTCAATTGGTGCTGGTTGCTCCTTCTGATGGACCTGGTCCATCTTATCATCATCAACACGAACTGCCTCAATAGGCTCTCCACTTTTGCCTTTCCCTTGGCAGACTTCTTCTTCTTGCTCTCTCTCAGAGCTTTTTCCAATTCTTCTTCTCCTTTCCTAACGGTGCTTCTAGTAGCACGACTTTTTGGGGCAGGAGCATTAGGAGATGATGAAGATTTCCTCTTCTTGGTTGGAACCGGGGTATTAGCTTTCTTGGATTTTGGAGTTCTCTTCTTTTTGGGATTGTAGGACTCACCCAACATTTTCATCAACTCAGCCAATGTTTCCTCAATAGATGAACTAGGTTCATCTACTGCTTGTTGTAGGCTTTCCAGACCTACTGCTGCTTCCCCAGAATTTGTTCCACCTAACACTGTGACTACTTCCTTAACAATCAGAGGAGCGGGGCCACAAATAGCCAGAGTGGCACCTTCCTTCCTAGATCCCGTTTCTTAACTCCCTCTCCCTCTCTCTCAATGTTTACATTTTTTCCAATTTTTTTTCGCCTATCCGGTACCTCTACATCAACTATCGACCCAATCAAGATAAACTCGTTTTCAACCATTTCAGTTGCAGACCCAACTTCAAGATTTCCTTTTTCAGTGTTAGATGAACCTGGTGCTTCATACTCATTTGCAGATTTGAAGGACTAACTAGAAGATTCAGAGTCTTGGACCTTGCTAGCTTGAAGTATCTCATTTAAATATCTGGTATGAGATTTAGATGCAACTATTTTCCTGGCCAACATCTTTAGTCTATGTTTTTTGGGGGCTGGATTAGGGCTAGGTGTAATGTGTGGGAATGATTTGGGTGAAAGAGTGGGTTTAGGGATAGGTTCAGGAATAGGTTCAAGAACCGGAGGGTTTTGGGGCGTCGAAGACCTGGTTGGAGAATGTGAGATGTGTATCGATGGAGAATTAGAACCAGTGTCGTCAAGACCGACCTCGTAATTATGGGTGGTTGATGAAGATGAAGCAAGTGAAGAAGACATTGTTATGAAGATTTGGGGAGAGAAAAATGTTGATCACTTTGGTATGAGAGGAATGATGAACTTGGTTCGACGGTTATGCTTTTGAAGAGGGAAGGTAATGATGGTCTTTTAAAGATTTGGTCATTAGTTGTACAACATGCATAATTCTTGGTCAAGTGGGAGTCTAATCGCTGCACGAGTGTCAGCGTTTAGACAGTTATGACTCCCTAAATCTAGGCTAATTAAGGTTCGATGGTACTCTTTGAAACGAGTTCATTTTGGGATAAGTACTAATAATTTGAAATGAACCAAATATATATAGAGTCCTACTCATATGTGACTATAATTATTTCAATAAGTGTATGGTGATGAGCACATAATTCGATTGATATTATTCCTTTTTCATAGTTATCTCTTAGGAAATGGTGTCTGATATCTATGTGCTTGGTTCACTTATGAGGAACCGGGTTCTGCATCATGCTAATTGCACTAGTGTTATCACAGAAAATAGGAATGCATCCAACCTCTATACCAAAATCCATGAGTTGTTTCTTGATCCATAGCAACTGAGAACAACATGAGGCTGTAGCTACATATTCAGCCTCAGCAGTAGACAGGACTACTGAGTTTTGTTTCTTGGTTTCCCAAGACACAAGGCAAGATCCCAAAAAGTGAGCCATGCCTGAAGTACTTTTCCTGTCAACCAGGAAACCTGCATAATATGCATCAGCATATCCTACAAGGTCGAAATTACTACATTTAGGATACCAAAGACATAAATCAGTAGTTCCCTTAAGATATCTCATCATTCTCTTCACTGTAGTTAGATGGGACTCTTTTGGATTTGTCTAAAATCTCGCACACAGTCCTACACTGAACACAATATGAGGCCTGCTAGTAGTGAGATATAATAAAGACCCAATCCTCCCTCTGTATAGCTTTTGATCAACGGATGAACCAGGTTCATCCACATATAATTTTGTAGTTGTGGCTATGGGGGTGTCAATTTCTTTTGAGTCTTCCATTTTAAATCTTTTGAGCAATTCTTTCACATATTTTTGTTGATGGATCATTGTTCCATTTGAGTTTTTCTTGGCTTGTCAGAAGTTTCCCCAGATATGATATCATACACATATATTTGCACAACCAGGAGAGCCTTACCTTTTTCCTTTAAGAACAAGGTACTGTCAATTTTACCTCGTTTGTATCCATGTTCTAGAAGGAATTTCGATAGCCGCTCATACCATGCTCTTGGTGCTTGTTTTAGTCCATACAAGGCCTTGTCAAGTTTGTATACATGGTCAGGTGTCTCCTTGCTTTCAAAACCTGGAGGTTGTTTGACAAATAATACTTCATTTAGATAGCCATCGAGGAAAGCACTCTTTACATCCATCTGATGGAGAGTGAATTCCATGTGTGCAGCAAATGCTATAAGAAGTCTGATTGCCTCCAGTCTCGCCACAGGAGCAAAGGTCTCATCATAGTCAATTCCCTCTTGTTTACTATATCCTTGGACAACCAGCTTGGCCTTGTTTCTTATAACAATTCCATCCTCATCGAGTTTGTTCCTGAAGAAACACTTTGTGCCAATCACTGATCTGTCTAGTGGTCTGTGTACCAGGTGCCACACTTGACTTATTTCAAATTGATTCAGCTCTTCTTGCATGGAATTTACCAAGTCAGAATCCTGTAAGGCTTCAACAATGTTCTTTGGTTCGATCAAGGATATAAAGGCATCAAACACACACAGATTTTTCAAGGAGGATCTTGTTTTGATTCTGGATGTCAAATTTGTTATGATGTTCTCAAGAGGATGAGAGTTTTGATATTTGTGTGGTTTGAGCACCAATTATTCACTTCTAGATGATCCCATGGTGTCTTTTTGTTGTGGAGCAGGATCAGGGCCAAGGTCTAGAGTGATTTTCTTTTGATTTCCCCTTATCATGTTGCTTGGGGTAGTTGGACCTGGTCCATCACCTGTTCCATGTTCCATAATTGCTTCAATTTGTTCACTGCTTCTAACCAGTCCAAGCTCCTCATCTTCTTGTTCCCGTCTCTCAGAAAGAGTGTTAGTTTCATCAAAAACAACATGCACACTCTCCTCTACACATAGTTCTTTTGTTATATACTTTATAAGCTTTGCTATATGATGAATATCCCAAGAATACTCCGTCATCAATTATGGGATCACATTTACCTAGGGAATCTTTGCCATTGTTGTGCACAAAGAACTTGCTTCCAAAAGCCCTAATGTGGGATATGTTGGGCTTTTTCCCTTTGAGTAATTCATAAGGAGTTTTCTCTACCAGTGGTCTGGCCATGCATCTATTTATTATGTAGCATGCAGTGTTTATTGCTTCTGCCCAGAAGCTATGAGGTAGTTTTCTAGAAAGAAGCATGGTTCTAGCCATATCTTCAAGAGTTCTGTTCTTTCTTTCAACAACACCATTTTGTTGTGGGGTTCTAGGGGTAGAAAAGTTGTGATTTATACCATGTTCATCATAGAATTCAGCAAACATTGCATTCTCAAATTCAGTACCATGATCAGATCTTATTGATGCTAGTTGATTTCCTAACTGTTTTTGAGTTTTTCTAACAAATGAAGTGAACATATCAAATGCTTCATTTTTAGATGTCAAAAATAAGGTCCAAGTGAACCTTGAGTAATCATCAACTAGCACCATTACATATTTCTTACCACCTCTACTCAGAGTTCTCATAGGACCACATAAGTCCATATGAACCAATTCCAACATACTGGTAGTACTGACCATTTTCTTGCTTTTGAATGAGGATCTTACCTGCTTCCCCCTTGAACATGCCTCACAAACTTTGTCTTCCTTGAACGTAATTTTAGGAAGCCCTACCACTAAGTTCTTAGAGACTAATTTGTTAAGCTGATTCAGACTTGTGTGACCAAGTCTTTTGTGACAAAGGAGGGGATCACTGTCCAACACACTTAAGCAAGTGAATTCATTTTCTGATAGAGTGACAAGTCTATGATATAAATTTTATTCATTCTTTTTCCATGCAAAACAATCTTTTCAGTAAGCAGGTTAATCACAAAATATTTTGTGGAAGTGAAAGCAACCAGGTTACCTCTGTCACACAATTGTGACACCCTGATCAGACTATATTTCGATCCATCTATCAAGTATGCATGTTCAATGGAACGTATGTCATCCTTACCTACCTTACCAACCCCGATAATTTCACATTTCTTTCCATTTCCAAAGGATACATTTCCTCCTTTTAGGTTTTCAAGTGAAAGAAATTGTTCCTTGTTCCCTGTCATATGTTTTGATCAGCCACTATCCAAGTACCAAATTTGGCTACTTCCTCTCACTTGAACCTACAAAAGAAATCAGGGGCTAGTTTTAAGAACCCAAACTAGTTTGGGTCTTTTTCTATGAGAGAAAGGATGAATTAAGCTTTTTCTGGCCCAATTTGGTAACCAACTTTTTCTTTAACAAAGCTCTCATTTCTTCGACTGTACTGCTCTTTTGCAGTAAACTCAATTTTGTAATGAAAGTCTTACACTCAATTCTTCATTCTCACCATCTTCTGATTCTTCATCTAAGCTTTCCCCCCAAGCAGCAACCATAGCTTTTGTTGTGGTTTTCTTGGTTTGGACCACTTCCTCTTCTTGTTCCTTCTTTCAAATCTGTCCTTTTTCCATTCCACTTCCCATTGAGGACAGTTCTTGATATGGTGGTCAGTCTTTCCATACTTGTAGCATCTCTCGTTGGTTGGCCTCTCTAGAGCTTTTTGCTTTGTTGTAGTTTCCACCTCTAGAGATTCTTTCTTACTTATGAGAAAGTTTCTGAATTCTTTGGTAATCATGTCCATCTCGTCTTCCTCCATATCTGCTCCCTCAGTGATTCTCAGTGCCAGACTCTTTTCCTTCTTTGGAGAATCCATTTTCATTGTCTGCCTTTTAAGTTCATGGCAGTAAGATTTCCAATTAGCTCTTCCAATATGAGGTTTGCCATATATTTGGATTCCTGGATAGCAGTGATTTTACTTTCCCAGAAAATTGGTAAGACCCTTGTCAGAATATTCTCTACCCTGTCCTCTTCAAGAATGACTCTACCAAGAGACTTAAGTTCATTTGTCAGAGTTGTGAACCTTGTGTACATTTCTTGGATTGTCTCTCCTACTTTCATAGTGAAGTTTTCATACTGCAAGTATAGTAGAGTACCTCTTGATCTTTTCACTTGAGGTGTTCCTTCGTGAGCTACTTGTACAGTATCCCAGATTTCTTTGGCAGTGGTGTAGCTTTGAATCCTACTATACTCGTCTAGACCTAGTCCACAAACTAGCCACTTTTTGGCCTTAGCATTTTTCTCTCATTTCTTCAGATCCTCAGTAGTGCAGTCAGCTCTAGTTTTTGGTACATCTACTCTTTCACCAGTCTTCTTCAAGGTGGCTAGAGGACCATCAGTGACTATGTCCCAAAGTTCATAGTCTTCTCCAATCAAGTGATCCTTCATCATGTTCTTCCACCAGGAGTAATACTTGGCCATTAAAGTGTGGTGTCCTTGCAGTTGATTGACCCTCCCAGTTTTCAGGTGGTGCACTCATTTTGATATTTTTAAGGATAACCCGTTTTGATACCAATTGATGTTTTATACGTCAATACCACACAAAAGTGGGGGTGATTTGTGTGGTGTCCAATTTTTGAGTGCAGTCTCTATAGAAGAACCTGGTTCTTCTTGGTGTTCCAACTTCTACGGTTTGCGGAAAAGTAATTGCAGAATTTAAAGAACACAACAATTTTTACGTGGAAAACACCTGGCTCAAAATATGAAAAAACCACAACCTACTTCCCAATAGGATTTTCACAAACTCATCAGTATATCAATGAGCCAAACTGCATTTACAAAATAAACTATTTTGTAAACCTAAGGACTAACTCTAATCCCTTTGTAGCAAACTAGCTATTTGCGACAAACATCAAGTTAACTCTAACTTGAATAGTGTGTACCTATTACAATTTCTTCTAGATAAAGTTGAAAGATACAATATGTAATCACCTACTACAAATAACTAGACTCAAAAGTCAATAGATGGAAGTGGTTCTTCTAGATGGTTCAAGTAGCTTTTGTGTCGCACAAGGATTCTGCTTGCAAAATTGCTTTGGTAATTTTGCTTTCAGTTCTTGTTTCACTTATGTGTTTGTGCGTAAATACTTCAGCAGGAATGCTTCAACATTTTATAGAGTCAGTAGTTGAGATGTTGTTGTTCAGTTCTAATGCAACTCTTCTTTGGTGGAAGAGTTTGTGTTTATCTCAATTTTCTTGATCTTAATTTTGTCCTACCTGAAATCCAACTCCATCTTCTTATCAGTTTGCAACCTTTTCTCTTAGGAGATGACCTCTTAGTTCACAGATAATATTTATTTCCTGTGCATGGACGCTTCTCGTGCCAATGGGTTTGTTTGACTATGTTTGACTATGTTTGCCTTGATGGACCTGGTTCAACTGGGTTGGCATTTGTCAATCTTCAAAACCATGCAATGACTTGATTTAACATGGGCCCTAAGAAAGTGCCACATATCGCCTAATCTTCTAGCACGGAACGTCTGGGCCAATAATTTCCCCTCCCATATGTACGAAGACCTATGCTCGGCCTGTAGCAACAGTAGCTCTAGTGAGGCAGGTCCGGGATGCAAAGGCGGAACCTCCATGACGAACTACTGTAAATCGAACAATATTAATTAAAGTATTTTTATTTTTCATTGCTTAACAGCTTTAAATATATAGCAATATTTTTAATATTAAAATTTATTTGATATTTTTACTATATTGTTAATTAGGTTGATACATTTTCAATATTATAATTTTATGTTTTATATGTTACTTTAATATTTTATATGTTAGTTTACTATTTTTATGTTTGTTTATTATTTGATATGTTTGTTTCTTATTTTATATGTTAATTTATTATTTTATATATTAGTTTTTTATTTTATATGTTTGTTTGTTATTCACCTATTTTTTACTATAATAAAACTAAATAATTAATTTTCATAACTATACATGATTTAATTATTAAATATTCACATTTTGGTTCCAGACTTGATATTTGAGGCCTAGTAGCACCAACGTATCCAATGTTCTTGTGTTCATGATGAGAAATTTTTTTCTGATTTATCACTGAACAAGTCTGTTATTTTATATGTTAGTTTATTATTGTATATGTTAGTTTATTATTTTATATGTTAGTTTTATTATTTTATATATTTGTTTGTTACTCACTTATTTTTTACTATAACATAATTAAATAATTAATTTTCACAACTATACATGATTTAATTATTAAATATTCATATAACAATACTTAGTTTGACAAATAATTTTATTTTCTCATGTTATTTTCTTACGTTTGTTGACTAGAATTGGAGAGAGTTTGTGTTTGAACTATCAGCTTTTTTGACATATTTTTGGATTTAACAGATAGTTAAGTGATTAATCTCAATAACTACAAAGACTCTACGCTAAAGGGCGCTACATTTTACTATGCTAAAAGAGCACTACATTACAAATACGAGCAATACATTAGTCCACAAGATACCACTACTGGAATCTAAAGCAACAATTTATCTATTTTACTAGTCTTTTAGCAAATAAATAATCTAAACTGAATAAAAATAACAAATTAATTTAATCACAAAAAAATCACGAAAATACATATACCACTATAAAAAGCAACTAATTAACATTTTTTAAAAACTAATAACAATTTCTTTATTTTACTAAATCTTTTTAGCACACTAATACTATAGTCCGGATAAAAAACAATAATTAATTAAATCGCAAAACAATCACAAACTAACATAGAGCATATTAAAAATAACTAATACGCATTTTTATACGAGTTTAAAAAAAACAAAGTCGGAATACCTGATGGTAGGCTATAATGTCATGTTTTAGTCATTTAATACATTGCAATTTATCGCACTTTAATTGAGTTTGAGCTTTAATCGCAAGTGTCTTGCACTAATTGTGTATTTTATGCCTTGTAAGAGTAATTCCGAGCTATGTAAATGTTATGGAATGAATTCAAGTGATTTGGAGCTTTGAAGTCTGAGTAAAATCCCAAGGAATTAAGTCGGGATCGTGTTCGGATCAATGGATGATAGTTAAGAACAAACGAAGAATCGAGCAGGCATATTGCACTATCTAGTAAAATGCACGTAACGTTTCACTCACAACTCCATTTGGGATTCACAATATATGGTTGAAAAGCTAATTCAAAGGGTTGCAACTTTTATGTGTTACATATTTTCAAAGTCCCAATATAACAGGGTGAAAAGTACGCGGTCGTGTACTGATCGCGCATATGGGGCAGAAGGTGTGAAAAGTGCACGGCCAAGTGCGCGGGCACACTTCTAGGTCCGCCGCCGCGCACGTCCTGTACGGAAAAAGTGTTCTTTTCATGTAAGAGAAGTTGTATGCATTTGAGCCCGACCCTACTTGGCATATATACATAGACAAACGTTATTATTGGGACTTTTGACATATCTAAGACCTAAGGAGGTTAAGGAGAAGTTGGAGAAGCAAGAGCACAAGGAATCCATCCTTCAATCTCAATGACAAAGGTTTGGATTGTTTTATATTTTCCTTTAAATTAAACATTGTTATGATGAATTACTCCATATCTATGGAGTAGTTCTATTTAGGGTTTTATGGATTTGGTGTCTTGATACTTGTTTGTGGATAATTAACTCTAGTTTTATGTATTGAATCGTTTTGGATGTTTTAGTTGCTTCTATTTTCACTAGTTGATGTAATCGAGAGAGATATAAATTGTGATATTGTTGCTTTATATTTTATTGGCTGAAGTCTTTAATTCTTCTTAGTAATCGAAAGAGGTCAGTTGAATTGTTGATTGAATCTAGTTAAGAGCATAATCGAGAGAGGTTCTCCTAAAGACCAATCCACTATGAATGCTTGCATATCTTCACATGCTTGAAATTTATTTATCTTGTGAGGTTGAGACTTAATCGAGAGAGAAGTTTTCGTTAAACAATTGAATTAATAAACAAGTAAATTCAAGAGACTCACTTGAACATTAGAAGTGAATTATCGAGAGTTAAATCACGAACATTTGTCTAGCACATATCCTATCAACCCTATTTTATCCCAATTGATATTACTTCATGCATTGTTTGTCATTAGTCAATAGTTTAGACTCTTACTTAATTTAAGTTTTAAATAACATATTTCTCAATTGTTGATCATCTTGATTAGCAATCTATCCACAAACTACAATATTAACTATTTAACTCCAATCCCTATGGATACGATATTATAATTTACTATATTCGACTAGCAAGCATATTTAAGCGTGTGTTTCAAGCTCGTCAATACCTCGATTTAATATTTTTTGAAAGTTGAAGATTTCGTTATTTGGAGCCGAAACGAGCAACCCTCTACGAGATAACGCCTAAGCTAGGATGTGGGACCAAGAATCTATACTTTTTATGGGACTGATGGGCTCCACTAGAGCATTTTTTCGTTAACAATGGGGAAGGAGACTAGACGTGTTTTTATGTGGGTGTAATGCCTTATATTAAGACGATATATTGTAGCGTCTTAATATAAGGCGCTATACCTTCCTGCTCTTTTGAGATTCAGATATAGCGCCTTTTAAAAGGGCGCTATACTTAACTGGGCAAATGGTCGTTAAGGTATATTGCCCTATAAAAAGGGCGTTCTATATATTATTGTCAGCGGTTTTTTATTCTACGCGTTTTGGTTCTTTGAGTCCAAAATAACCACATTTTTGTTCCCAAAAACTTTCAACAACAGATAGGAGGTTTCAGTATCAGATGGCATGTGGGAAATACATCTCTATGCCTGCATGTCAATATGCATGTGAAGTAATGAATGTCGCAATACCATACAACATGAGGAAACGTATTTCAATGCCTACATGCCAAGTATGCATGCCAAATGAAATGCAACGTAGTGATAAAACCATATGCATACTATCGGAGTATCAATTTTCTCAGTCCTCCAAGCCACTCAGTCTTCACAGTCACTCAGTCCTCACAATCGCTCGGCATTCGCACTCGCACACAGTAGGTACATGTGCTCACTGCTGGTAAGTTAGGCTCCGAAGGGGAGGATTCTACCCAAGAACTAATATAAGCCAATCATGGCATGAATCAATAAAGCATGTTGCGGCGTGCAATGCGATCCCCTAGACATCCTCACAATCAGGACCTCAGCCTCATTCAGTCATCAATCTCTTTTGTCTCTCGGCCTTACGAGTCTCATGCCAATTGGCCCAAACAATGATAATATGATGTGAGATAAATGATAACATAGATTGAGATATGATATGCAATGAATGAGTATGACTGGGTATGTAATTGAAATTTAAGAAGATAACTCAACAACATAAATGACCTCGGTGGGTCCCAACAGGATAAGAATAAAGCCTAAACATGATCTCTAACATGGATCATAGCTCAATTACTATAGCCCGTATAATTTTCATGGATAGAAACAATATTAGGTCACTTCACAGTGCCACAGAATCAACTGACTCATGATTCATACAGTGCATGCCCAAACACCCATCACCTAGCATCTGCGTCACCTCAACACCAAACACCTAACATGTATATTCAGGGATTCATACCCTTAGCACTAAGTTTAGAAGTGTTACTTCCCTCGAACAAGTCAAATCTAATACCGATCAAGCCAAAAATTACTCTAGAAATGCCATCCCATGCGCACCAATCTCTGAACGGCTCGAAACTAGACAAAATCAACTCAAACAAATCAAATAATGACTAAGGAAACAAACCAAATTGATAAAAGTATAATCTTTAATCAAAAGCCCAAAGTCAACCAAAAAGTCAAACCCGAGTTTGCACATCGGAACCCGACAAAACTCACAAAATCCGACAGCCTATTCAATTATGAATCCAACAATACTAGTTTCACTCAAATCCGACTCCGAATCGACGTTCAAAACTCAAAATCAAATGCCAAAAACGAAGATAGATTCATGAAATATAATCAAAACCTGGTAAGGAACAGTTACCCCAAGCCATATGGTGTAAACCTCCTAAAACATCGTCTCAATCCGAGCTCCATAACTCCAAATATGATAGAAAAACTAAAACCTCGAATTAAATAGAGTCTGCCAAGGCATTTTTTGCATCTGCGAAGAGAATAGCCGCTTCTGCGGCTTCGCTTTGCGAAACAAGTTCCACTTCTACGGACTCCACTTAACAGACGATCACTCACGCTTGCAGAATTACTCCCCGCTTCTGCGACATCACAGGTGTGACTACAAGCTCCGCATCTGCGCCCCTTTATGCTTATGCGCCAAAGACGCCGCATCTGCGCCTTTGTAGATGCGAAGAAACTTCCGCATTTGTGTACTCGTGCTCCCAGCTTCAGCCTCCGCTTCTGCGATTCATCTTCCACTTTTGTGGGTCCGCACCTGCGCCCATAGCTCCGGAGGAACAGTCACACCAGAATCCCTATCTAACCATCCTAGCTAAAATGATCGAAAACCATCTGAACCTCGTCCGAACCTCGTCCGAAACTCACCCGAGCCCCTTGGGACCCCGTCCAAATATACTAACAAGTCCCATGACATAACATGGACCTAATCGAGGCCTCAAATCTCGCATAAGAACATCGAAACAACGAATCGCACCTCAAATCAACTTAGTGAACTTTAAGTCTTTCAACTTCCCATACTCGTGTCGAACCTTATCAAATCCACTCGGAATGAACTCAAATTTTGCACACAAGTCCCAAATGACATAACAAAGCTATTCCAATTCCTAGAACCACAACCCAAACCCGATATCAGCATAGTCATCTCCCGGTCAAACTTATGAACATTCTAAACCTTCAAATTTCCAACTTTCGCCAATTAGCGCTGAAACCTTCTAGAAATATCCAAATGCAAATCCGGGCGAGTCCAATATCACCATCTAGACCTAACGGAACCATCAAAACTCTGAGCTGAGCTCAAATATTAAAAAGTCAAACTTGGTCAACTCTCCCAACTTAAAGCTTAAAACATGAAATCATTCTTCCAAACAAATCCGGGAACACCTGAAATCCGAAACCAAGGATTCACACAAGTTATAATATATCATACGGAGCTATTCATGACCTAAAACCACCCAGTGAAACGAAAATCCTCAAAATGATTGGCCGGGTCATTACAAGATAGATTCGAGTCGTCTGGAGGTTATTTCACACGGAAAGGTCTTTTTAGAATATTGATATAGCTTCTTTGAGATAAGTATCTTGCCTAAATTTGTGTGGGGAAACTACCCCTTAGAAATTGGGTTGATTATATTATTTTAATTATGCGAAAGACGTGTATGCGAGGTAACGAGTGCGTACTCGGGCTTATATGTGGTATTTGACCTCTTAGACTCCTAAGCTTCTTTCATGAATTAATTGAAGTTGTCATATCATGTTTTATCCTCCATGTTAAGTTTAGTCTTACGTGCTTATTTGAAGCTGTTAACATATGTTCTATATTTTATTTGTCATGTTTACTCTTATATACTTATTTAAAGTTGTTAATGTTGTCATGTGATCTTTTTTATCCATAGCTTTCTTCACCTTCATTTCTTTGGTTGCCCATTTAGTTTCTTCTTCCAATTTCAGCACTGGCCTAGGAATTCCTTGCCACTTTAATAATCTCCCCCACAGCTCTTTAGACTTCTTATATTCAAAAACTAAGTGTGGATTGGATTCATTCACATCATTACATTGTTCACGAGATTTGATTTATTCCCATACCTCATCTTGCAACCTTGTCGTTTGTATTTAGCTTTTCCTGCATTGCACGATTCATTATGAAGCACCATCTAGGGACAACATAGTTGTTACATGCTACTTTTTCCCATGGGACCTTTGTGAATCCCCCTCTCATCTCGTGATGCATCTTTCTTATAGGGAAGGAGTTATGCTAAATCAACTCTATAATCTTCATTCCTGCCTTTGTCAGGTATTCCTTGGCATTGAGTATCTTGAGCAGGATCTATGACTCTTGTTTTAGTTGTACTTAACAGATATTCTTCCCCTTCCCATAGTATATATGAACCCACCTTACCCACAACTTTGTTTGTTTTTATACATAGGTTTCGCAATATTTTTATTACTGCTGCCTGTTTCTATGTTTCCGTGTGGATCACATTGAAACCCCCTATTGTTCTATCCCAGCGTACTTTCTCCCAAGCTAACAACGCACTTTTTGATATTTTTGTTGTGTCAGTCCAGAGAAAACTTCTCCATGTTGCCTCCATCATCTTCAAAAATTTTGTTATGTAACACAAAAACTTGGGATTAGAACACTTGGATTGTAAATAGCACATTCTTTATCAACTGGTGTATTCCAGCATAAGTGTCACGACTCGCAATCCCTACCTTGGGATCGTGAGGGAGTCTAACATCCACTTGCTAGGCAAGCCGACGTAAAACAATTAAATAACCAACTTTTGACAGTTAAAAACACAATGATGATATACAATGAGAAATAGATACAAAGTCTAACACGGTATTGTTATACATCACGTGATAATATCTACTCCCAGAAATCCGGAGTCACGACTACACGAGCAATTACAAGTTTACAAACAAAGTCTTACATAAAAACAATTGCTTCGAAGAAAATGAATAGTAAAAAAGGAAAAGGAAGGGACTTCAAGGTCAGCAGACGCCAGCAGATGTACCTCGAGTCTCTGTATGGAATGATCCTAGCTGACACACCTCACGCTTCGCTGGGACCAAATAAGTATCTGCACAAGAAGTGCAGAAGCATTGTATGAGAACAACCAGCTCCAATGTACTCCGTAAGTGTTGATCATAACCTCGACGAGGTAGTGACAAGTCTATGACAAGACACCTATGTAGATAAACTTGTACAGGTGTATATAAAGCAGCAACAATAATAAAGAATCATAACATACAAACTGGCAGGGGACATGTAAAAGAGGGCTAATATAAAAACTATGATAGATATGGAGTCACGAAGAACCAAGTCAATCATCAACTGGTATATCTGTTAAACCAATGATATGAAAATGGAACGGCATCACCCTTCGTACTTTTACTTCCATCCTCCCCATGTAATAATGATATAAGTAAAATGAAATGGTACAACATCACCCTTCGTGCTATTACTCTCATCCTCACCATGAAACAATGAATAAATGAGATGAATGGCACGGCATCACTCTTCGTGCTTTTACTCTCTTCCTCCCCATGTAATAATGAATAAATGAGATAAATTGCATGGCATCACCCTCCATGATTTTACTCTCATATTCACCATGTAATAATAATAATGTAAATGCAATGGCAAGGCAACACCCTTCGTGTTTATACTCTCCCCCTCACCGTGTAATGATGATAATATGAATTCGAGTAATAAATAATGCAAAGAATATATTTAACGTCAAATATGATGCCAAGATACCAAACTTCAACTTCAAGAAATATTTTCCAATTATAAAAGGGCAATAATTATGAAACGAATAGTCAAAGAAATAATATTCTAACCTAAACATGGATATCATAATTAACCAAGCAATAAAATACAAGGAAAAAAGTTCCATCCACATGCTTTAACCCAATAACAACGTATAAGTACTCGTCACCTCATATATACGTTGTTCCCACACAAAATACACGTAGAAAATAGACTAAAAATTTTTAATCCCTCATGTCTCGGTTAACCACGACACTTATCTCGCTTTGCAATCGAATCAAAGCTCAATCGTGGTTTTGCCTCTAGAATTAGCCTCCAAACCAATCAAATCTAAGCAAATATAGTTCAAACAATTCGTAATAAGCTTTAGAAATAACCTACGAGTGAAAAACATTCAACATTTAATGATTTTGGAAAAAGTTAAGAAACTTCAACCCCGGGCCCGGTTGATCAGAACCCAAGATTCCGACCAAAACTCAATTACCCATTGATTCCCGAGCCCGACTATGTCATTAGTTTTGAAATTCGACCTCAATTTGAGGTCTAAATCTCAATTTATCAAAATCCCCAATTTCTACCTAAATCCCTAGTTTCTACCATGATAAAACATAGATTATAGGTCAGAAATCAATGGATGTTGATAGAAATGGAAGAAAACGAGTTAAAATCTACTAGCCTATAAAGTTGTGATGAAATTTCTCTTCAAAATGGCTTCTAGGCCGAGATCAAACTTGGAAATGGTGAAAACTGAAGAAAATCCCGACTTTTTGAAGTTTTAAATCAGCATCATCAGGTCTTCTTCACGTTTATGAAGGACCTGACACGATCATGAAGCAGTGCTACCCAATTGGCCTTCGCGAGATGTTCCTCGCGTTCACAATGGGCCTTCCCTCTTGGCCTTCACGTTTGCAACCCTTGGTTCGTCTTCGCGTAGAACACCCAAAAGATCCCCCTCACGATCGCGAAGGTTGATCCCACCAGTGCTTCGCGTTACCCTTCACGACCGCAAGAGGGTTCGTGATCGGGAAGAACAATGCACCAGACACTAGAAATCACTGAACCCCAGGAATCTCCTAAGTCTAAAATGGTCCGTAGCCTATCCAAAACTTAGCTTAGTCCTCTGGCCCCAAACCAAAGATGCACACATCTGTAATAACATCATGAAAACTCGCTCGCGTGATCAAAACACCAAAATAATACCTAGAACCACAAATCGGACATCAAAATGTATGAAATTTTCAAAGAAACTTAAGAACTTGTAAATTTACAATCGGAGGGCATCTGAATTACGTCAAATCAACTCAGTTTTGCACCAAATTTTGCAGATAAGTAATAAATAGTGAAATGAACCTATACTAAGTTTCGGAATCAAAATCTGAATCCGGTAGCAACAAAGCCAACCTATGGTCAAACTTAGGTATTACGCCTCGCAGTATTATATTATGATGATGTTACGCTCTGCAGTATTATATTACGACGACACCCTGTAGTATTGTACGATGAATTTTTCGTAAGATAATTGACATCAGGTCAAGGGCAAGATTATTTGAAGATTATAAGTATTATGTTATTTCAAGCAAGTGATAAGTAAATTCATGAAGGTAAGAGGTCAAGCGAATCGAAGAAAATGAGTTTCGTCGAAGGTTTTCATTTTGAGATAAAATACGGTCCGGGCGATAATACCCGGTATTTATGGTCTAGTGAAACACAAGGTACTACATGACCATGATAGCAAGATTTATAAAGTTTGTTAAAAGTGAGAAGTATTATATGTAATTTGACATAATTCCTAATTATGTGGATAATTGATTAATGGTGTGAATAATTATGGTATTAAATTGGTTTAAGTGGATAAAGATTTATTTTATGTGGGCTGCCATATGGCACTAAGCGAGGCCAAGGTGGCACCAATGTCCATGATGAGTCATGACACATGAATTCCTTGATGACACATAAAGTTTTTTTTGGATAATTACCTTTACTTGGTCTCGTTATTTGGTAATGTAACTTAGAAAATAAGAGATGTTATGGTGTAACGACCCGACCGGTCGTTTTGAGCTCTAGCACTCCGTTAGCGGTTTAAGGCCATGGGTAGCTTTACTTCAGGTTCTATGACTTGTAGGCGTGGTTGGAATTGAATTTCGGGAAGTTCAGAGTCGAATTGAAAAGAAAATTCTCATTTCAGAAGCCTTAAGTTTGAAGAATTGACTAAGATTGGATTTTTGAGTAAATGACCTCAAAGTCAGGATTTGAAGGTTCCAGCAGGTTCATATGATGATTTCGGACTTGGGCGTATGTTCGGATCGGGTTTTGGATAACCGGGGAGCTTTTCGGCGCATATTGTGGAAGTTAGCATTTTAGAAGAATTTCATAAGTCTGGGTTGAAGTGCATTTCAGTGATATTGATGTCCGTTTGAGATTCCGAGTATGGGAATAGCTCCTTATGATGCTTCTGGTGTTGGGAGTGCAATCGAAAGTAAATTCGGAGGTTCGTAGGTCAGTTTGGAGTCATTTGGCTAAAGTTAGAAATTTGATGGTTTTGAGAAGTCCGACCGGAAGTGGAAATTTTAATATCGGGGTCAGATTCTGATTCTGAAAGTTAGAGAAGGTATGTAATGTTGAATGTGACTTGTGTGCAAATTTGGGGTCAATCGGACGTGGTTTGACATGTTTTGGCATCGAATGTTGAAGTTTGAAGCTCTAAGTTCTTCAAATTTGAATTGGGGTGCGATTTGTGATTTTGACATTGTTTGATGTGATTTAAGGCCTTGAGCAGGTCCACATTATGTTTTGGAAGTGGTTGGTATTATTGGACGGGGTCCCAGGGGCCCCCGGTGGATTCTGGGTGGTTAATGGATAGAATTTGGAGTTTGAGGAAGGGCTGAAGCACCTTGTGTCGGGTGCAATAAGGGCCGCAGGTGCGAGAGTCGCGGGTGCGGTGTATGGCTTGCATATGTGAGATTTGGCTGGAGCTGGGAAGCCACAAGTGCGGTGCTTGCACGCACCTGTAGGCGTACAGGTGCGAGACTAGAGGCCGCAGGTGCGAAGGTCAGGGCTGGGCAGTGTGTTATTTTAAACCGAGGTCTTGGCTCATTTTCACTTCATTTCTTTCATGGAAGGCTATTTTTGGAGCAATTTTGGAGTGGCATTTTCGGCATCATCCATAAGGTAAGTGATTTCTTCCCATTTTGTGTTAAATACTTGGATTATACATGGATTAGGCATGGAAATTCATGGGAAATTAGTAAAAACTTAGGGTTTGGTAGAAAACCTATAAATTGGTATTTTTGGATTTTGACCAGGAATTTGGGCATGAAATTGAGAGTAAATTATATATTTGAGTTAATGAGGCTGTGGGTAAAGTTTATCTTCGAAACATTTCAGAATCCAGGCACGTGGACCCGAGGGTGATTTTAATCGACTTTTCGATCGAGGTTAGAAATTGTTATAAATTGGATTAAAATGAGTATTTGAGTATATATTTTTGGGTTTGCACAATTTTGGCTAGCTTTGGGGCGTTATGCATCAATTTGAGTCATCGGAAAGGCTCCGGTTATGGAACTTCGGAGCGATGTAAGTCTCCTTTCTAACCTTGTAAGAGGGAATTGTCCCCATAGGTGAAATAATTAATTATGTGATACTATTTGTGGGGGGCTACGTACGCATGAGGTGACGAGAGTCCGTACATAGCTACTAGTTATGCCTATGTCCGGGTAGTTTTAGGCTTACATCATGTTTTTTTGTTATTATCTTTGTCTTGTGTTTTTTGTCTGCTTTGGGAAGAAGCTGATTGAGCATACTTATTAAATATTTCAAAGGAATCGTAAATTTTTATAAAAATAGGAATCTTGAAAGTTTAAGTTTTGAAAAGAAATGTAAGAATACTTTAATAAATCGAGAAATCTATGTGTAACCGCGTCGCATGTATGATTCGCGAGTGAAGTAAGTCCTCCTACCACACTCTTATGAGATCAGGCCATTCGCCTCAGCGGGATTGATGTACCACACTCTCATGGGAGCGGGTCGTTTGCCTCGATAGGTTAATAGATTCATCTATGGTTCGCGCCGTTCAACCCTTCGGCAGTTTACTTTAATGTTGGATCGGGTCGAACGCCTCGACATTTCCTATATATAAATTATCCTTATGGAATCGTACGTAATATTTGGGCTAGAAGCCAGTATATCTAAGGGATTTCCCTTACTTAAAGTATGACAACCTCTTTGAGGAAATCCATTGTAGCTATGTATATGCTCCGGTACGGAGGGAACTGCTAGTTTAGAGTTGAGTAAGTTGTGAAACAAAAAGGGGAAAAGTACCATGTAATTTATACATGTTGTTTCATATATTTTCCTTGTTTCGTACTTATTTATTTCGTTACTATATCTGATATTATTTGACCTCTAGTAAGTGTTAAAGTCGACCTCTCGTCACTACCTCTTCGAAGTTAGGCGGGATACTTACTAGGTATATGTTATTTTTGAACTCATACTACACTTGTTGTGCATTTTGTTGCGCAGGCACATGTATGTCTAGTGGCCTAGATTGGCGCAGCGGCATGGTTGATATGGAGACATAGGTGAGCTGCATCCCCCGAGATGACCCGCAGCCAGCAGAGTTTCCTTCAGAGTATTGTATTTTCTTTTCTGTCCAATTTGTATTCTGGACAATTATTGTATTACATTTGTTTCCTAGAAATTGCTCATGTACTTGTGACATCGGGTTCTAGGATGTCTTTAGGATCTATTTGTTAATTAAATTTGTTAAGACATCATTATTTACTCAGTAAAGTTTATTGATTATTGTATAATGTAATGAAAAGTAATGATTTCAAAATACCAAAATAGAAATTTAATTAACTTTTAGTGTTGGCTTGCCTGACAGAGGTGTCTGGCGCCATCACGACCTTTCATGGGATTTTGGGTCGTGACAACGTGGTATCAGAGCACTAGGTTCCCTTAGGTTTCATGAGTCATGAGCAAGTCTAGTAGAGTCTTGCGGATCGGTACGAAGACGTCTATACTTATCTTCGAGAGGCTACATGGTTGTTAGGAGTACTTCCCTTCTTGATTCCTCATCGTGCGATTTGATTCCTTTGAGGCTTATGCCTACATTTCTTCCTACTCAATCTTACGTGTCGCGAAGCGCTTGCTATAAATCAGGAATTTGAGGAATTGTAATGGTACTACAGAGGAGGTGCGGGATGTTTCTCCCTGCGTAGTTATTGGACTATTGTCGTCGCCTTTTGGAAGGATATTCTGTCATTTCAGCTCGGTAGCTGCACTTCTGAGAGCTTTGAGGCTATACACATATTTGCTATGATGCTTATGATTGGTTATCGCACGGTATTGATGTGATGGTAGGATGCTTGCCCATATGTCAGGGCAATGAATGACTTCAAAGGAGGTCTTCTTAGAGCGGGATTCCGAGATTTTAGTGTTTTAATTCCGGCGGAGGAAAGACAACTGAACTATAAATGATCAAGTTAGGGTTGATAGATTAATGAGACTTGATGTTTTCAAGTGAGGTTGAATCTTCATCTGTGATGTGGTATCGTCTTCTTTGATCGAATAGAATATGTTAAGTTCGCCAGTGCTATGGTTTCTTCGGTTGTATTGGGTCAGAGTATTGTGAAGTAGTATTAAAGAAGAAGCTGTTAGTGATTACGGAGTGCGGTGGGATTGAATAGGTATTTCTAATGTAGGTGGCTCGAGAAATATGATTATCAGAGAGGTTTAAACTTGTGGTGGTCTGCTGGTTTAAGTGCTAAAGAGAATGATATTGATTTGAGCCAACAACGGGGCAGCATACGATGAGGAAAGACATGTAGGAAGTGTCAGGCAATGGTTATATTTCTAGAAGGCCAGGTGTATGAAATGAAAGTCAAGTAGTTGCTTAAAGGAGTGAGTTTGACTAAACTGAGAGAGTGGCAACGTAGCATATGAGTTCTGTGGTAAGATAGATGCACATCTTGAGGAAAAGTTTGGAGTGATTTGAGAGTTATAGTGGACGGTGATTGGGTCCACATGCTTAAATTGAAATATTGGATATTACAACGGGAGATTGGATGCAAGAAGGAGTGCTTGAAGAGGGTATGGCCGCACATTTGTGCAGTTGGTGAATGAGAACGGGCTTAGGATGGGGTATCGAGGCCGTAGTGATTGTTCTCCGTACAGCGACGTTGGATGATGTCGGCTGTAATTTCTGTAGGTGGGTTATCTTCTTTGAGCAGGTCAGTGGTTGCGCGGTTGGAGGAGTTCCAGAGCGGTGTAATAATAGGTTCAAGGTAAGTGTAAGAGTCCCACCGCCGACGGTTGGGTTGCACAGTATGTACTGGTGAAATTCTGATTGTCGGCATAATGAAGGGTTTATGTAGCCGAGGGAAGAGGGCATGTAATTTAAGCAAAGGAATTGTTAAGGGGTTCTATAATTGGCCATATTGACTTATGTTCAGGCTTTGGGAAGATTCAGGGTTATGCTTCGTACAGAGGTGGTTTGCAAGGGAAGTTAGTCAGTCGGGTGCTTTATCAAGATGGGTGTTCATGGACCAGCAGAGCCTTGGAGTTTATTATATTCGGGACCAGGCCAGAGTGGGTGATTCTCAACAACAACTCTAGTAAATTAAAAGGTCAGAATGTGGTGTCTCAAGATTTCAAGCCCACGGTATGGTTAAGAATCGAGCTTTTGCAGCGGAATTATGAGAAAGAGAAAATTGTTGGAGTGTTCTATGTTATCTTGGGGTGGTAGAAAATTCAAAAGGGGCTTGGAGTGTTCTATGTTATCTTTCACATGCAGAGTAGCATTTGGGTTCATAGAAGGGAGAAAATGACTTTCGGTTCATAGATGGGTTAACGGAATGGGTATGCCAGTCGAAGATGTGAATATGCGGGCAAGTAGGGCATGAAACAGTTCATCGATTTTGAGACAAAGTAGTCTCGTGGAATGAGGTCACTTAGGATGAGTGTGAGTGGAGCTGTTATGTGTTGGCTGGGGTTGTCATTATTTCTAAGTCAAATTAAGGATAAGTAATTAGAAAAAGGTAGATGGTTAGCCATGGTGGAATTGGTATATGGGTAGCAGTGATCAGCTCCTTCAGCGTGATTAGTTATGCATCTGATTAGTGACAATGCGTGCGAGTGTCCGATGGCCGTCGTAATTGATTTATTTTGGAAGTATTCAAGCATTTTGTCCTGTTATGCGTAGGCGGATTCTGGAAGGGTTATGGTAGTTTAAACCACTACTTGAGGACTTGCATATTCTACAGTTATGAGGATTCGTTCGCGTGTTGTTGTGGATTTCTTGGAATGAGTTAAGTAAAAAGTTTCTATATGATGAAGTGTTTACCCTATTAGTGGTTCAGGATTTGTGACGAGATTCACGTGCGATTGGATATTGGCATGTTAGGTACGGTGAACTGAATGAAATTTGGAAGTCAGGATCAAGGTTATGGCTCGGTATGGGAAAGAATGTCACGAGCTCAGATGAGCAGGAAAGGGATTTGAATGTTTAGAGTAAGCTGGTAAGGTCTTCAGCGTCTCCTGAGAGCGGTGTTTTGGGAAAGAGGCTTTGCATACTGGTTATCAAATCTTGAATTGTTTCACAACATTAGTGTGGTCGGTAGTGTGGATGTGCAGATTTGTTATCTAGTGCATGAGGTCGTGGAAGTGTATTCCACGGGAGGATTGTATGAGTGTGACATGTAGTCACTTAACTGATTGAAGGTTTGAACCAAGTATGAAGTATGTGGTACGATGGCTTATTTGAGAGTTTATGCATGGAGGACGCTCGGTTCATTTGCTGGTGGATTGTGGGAGTTTTTCCCGGCTATGATGGATGTTCTTGTGTGTTATGGGAAAAATGGATTATTATGGACCCAGGTAAGACTATTAGCCTAGTTCAGTGCGAGCAAAATCGATTCTAGGGTTGTGGATGGATTTGAATATGATTATGGGCTCCATAGGAGTCAGGTGTGTTCATTTCGGTATAGCGCTTCTCATGGAGAGGTATTAGAACATTAGAATTTGTTCCATCCTCGTCCATTTCATGTAATATTATGATTGTGCCGTGTGAGTTGTGAAATGACTTGATAATTTATTTTGTGTTGAGATTCCGCGTAGTGATGGTGTTATGCGAGCAGGATAGCTCTTTATATTCAGAGTATATATATCGCACCTCAGTTGTGCTTGAGTTTTTTAGTGTGTGTCTCTATCAGTCTCCCCATGATGGTATTATGCACTTAACGTGCTTGTGACCGATATTCAATATTTTGTGGTAATGAGCAATTTCGCTTGGTGTGTATCTCCTTATGTAAGTTTTATGGGTGGACGGGTGGCACGCCGCCACGGGTATGTTATTTGGATCGGGTTGCACGCCGCAACAGTTTGATGTTGAGCACGATTCCCTATATTTATTTTTTCTTGTGGTTTACTTCCTATTTACTGAGGATAGTTCATATGTGAGTCTAGTAATCCCTTCCTGATTCATTTCCTTATGTATCATGTTCGGGTTGTGGGCTACTGGCGCATTGCGGCATCATGTGAGACGGTTGGTCATGTCCGGGGTGATTTGTTTCCTGAGCAGTTCATACTGGGTGAGACGAGATTATTGGATCATGGATCAGTGCGATAAGATTATGTGAAGTATATTAAAGAACAAATACCATTATTTGGTTCATAATGAGGTGATGATTCTACTCAAGAGGAGAGATTCAATGATTTGTTAACCCTGCAGTTGGTTATGAATTTCTTCACATCTCCTCCGTTGTGGTGGTACCGTAAGCGCTATAGCAGGACCTATATATATGTCATGAGGTGCAGTGGGAGCATCAGATTCATGGAATTTTGGTCATCAAGATGAGGAAGTTTCCTTATGGTTAGATGATGAATTATGCAGTGTATGGTGCTGATTCAGCAAAGGCATGCAATCATGTTCTGGTACCTCGTGTAGTGGTTGATTCGGTGTTCGTATATTGGAAGCAGGCCTGGCAGAGATTTTCAGATGTTGGAATTGAGCTCTAAGGCCAATTTGGCAAAGTGTTGGCTTGCCTTACCCCGTTGTTGGGCGCCATCACGACCTAAGTTAGGATTTTGGGTCATGACACTTTATCTCCTCCGTTGGATGCTTAGCCATCAGATTTTCTCCATAATTCATTTTTAAACCTCTAATTCCCAAAATAACCGGAGTCATTGATCATATGAACCAACGACTCCATTCCATCTCTCGTTCTTAACCCAGAGACAGCCCAATTCACCCCAAACCGTAAAATCATTTCGTCTAAGACCTAGTGGCCCCATTTCCCCTTACGTTAGCTTTTCTCTCGACCTCCCATGACCATCAATATACAGACCTTGCACAAATTCGTGCAAGGTCATTAGATTTCTCAGCAAATCATCTCTCCTTCCTCCATATCCATGAATCTCGTTGTATTTCCTTCTTTATTAATCAAATCTGAAACACCAAAATTTGATCCTTAGAACGAAAACATCATTTTATCTTCGTTCTTTCAAATCCAAGCTTGCAGAATCATCCATTTTTTCCTTAGGCAATGAAGCCAGTGATTCACTTTCCATTTTTATTGATTGGATCAAAAACCCCAAATCTGAAACCCTAGACTCAAGGGTGAAATCTCAAGTCTCCAGATTTCTTCTATGCTCGGTCAAATCAGAACATGCATGAGCATATCTCGAAGCCTCATTATGATTATTCGAAGTCCAAACGTTAAATGTAATGACCTCTGGACATTGGACCATTGGGGGACGGTTTTTGCCTTCAACGGTCAGCCTTTCCCACTTAGGTAAATCTTCACATGGTTCCCTCCCCCCTGATTATTTTATTTTTCACCCGCTTGCTTGCATCACCTGAGCTTCATCACTTTTCACTATAATTTTTAATCCTTTGAAACCCTAAGACATTGAATGCACTATAAATAGAGCTTATAATTCTCTCACCTAACAGACCGAAGAAAAAAGAGAGAAAGAAAACAACACTAATATTTCATTTAAAAACGTTTTAGGTTTCCTAGTGATCTTTGTTTCTCTTTTCCTTTCTGGGTGCTTTCACTTCTCAAGCTTGAAGCTTTGGGTCCTAGATTAGAAAGAATCTCTGTTTGGTCTGCTTCCTTAAAAAAGGTCAGTACCCCTCCACCTTTTCTCTTTTGATTATCTTATTCGAATTTCACGATCATGTTGTTGTCTTTTAATAATTGTGTTCGTTTATGATGTTTTTTCATTAGTGTATATATGTTATTTCCAGTCCATAATGGTGTGTTGTTAATTTATGGTCATCTGTTATGCTTCAGAGTATCTTTAGTTGGTATTGTTTAAGTTTCTATGTGACCTTAATGACTTTCATTCTGAATCAAAATAGTCTACATGATTAAGCTTTCTTAATATGCCTCAATGACTTCTCATGTTTGCCTAGACTTCATATTTTCTTTAATGATTATGTTGTGATCTCTATATCTACCACATTATTTTCTGTATTCTGTTGTTCTGTAGTCGAGATTGTTGTTTGATAATTCTAACTATAACAAACCTGAAAGCTCATAGTTTAATCCTTTACCATTTAGCGGAAGAATGTGAAGTTTAAGTGTTTAAGTGTTTAAATGCTCTCCTTCTCTATATAAGTGTTTGTTAAATCTAAGAGCAGCTTCTGAGTCATTGCTATGGCAGTTATGTTTGTGTCTAACTGTTGGTTGCATCTCTTATAGCCTGTTTGGCCAAGCTGAAGAAATCAACTTATTTTTAGAAGTGCTTTTTTCAAAAGTTATTTTGAAAAAAGTACGTTTAGGGAGAAGCAGTATGTGTTTGGCTAATCACTCTGAAAAGAACTTTTGAGCAATAATTTATGTTTGGCCAAGCTTTTCAGAAAATGCTTTCAAGTAACAAATTACGAATAAGGACACAAATAGATTTACTTAATAGGTAATATTAAAAGTAAATAAATAATCTCAAATTTTTTTTATTATATGTAATAATTAAATCTTTTCATTTTATTTAAGTAAACTATGAAAATAAAATTTAAAAGTACTTAATTGTTTTAATATAAGTTAAATATATTAAAAATCATTCAACAATATATTAAAATATTCACCCCTAAAGTCATTATATATTAGAAAGATATCTTAAAAATAATAAGAAATATTGATACATTAATATCCTAAGTATTAGGTTTAACGGTTATTTTGGTATATACTATATTTTATTAAGGGTATTCTTGGTAAGAAGAAAAGTCAAAACTGCTTCTGCTTCTGCTTTTGAGAATCTACTTTTTTCTGCTTCTCAGAAACTTCTTCTGCTTCTTCCCAAAAGCACTTTTCCCCCCAAAAAAAGCTTGGCCAAACACCTCAAGTTAGGAAAACAATCACTTTTGGCCTCTTGAGAAGCATGGCCAAACAGACTATTAGTCTCTCTATATAAATGTTTACCTTGAAAATGGTAATTACAATTATATCTGATTTTGTGGTTCTAAAAATACGTGATCTATTTCAATACCAGTTGTTTAGGTAGCAGATACTAAGTGAGAGGTGAGGAAACGAAATAAAAGCAAAGGATAACGAGATTATGCAAACCGAGCAGTGGAGAGACGGAGTCTCGAGGTCTGTCTGAATGGGCCTCGAGGTCGAGCTCGGGGGCCTGACAAAGGACCGTCGAGAATGATATAAAAGTATTGAAGGCCTCGAATATGGACTATTTGTGATTAATGACGAATAATAAATGACGAACAACTAATGAACATGATAAAAGAAAGGCAATAAATCAATGAGACAATTATAGAGAATATTTTAGCTAGAGAGCAGAGAATGTTCTTAGTCTTGTATATTGAATATCATGTGTGTTACAAAGTGACAAGGGTCCCCTTTATATTTAAGGGGGAATCCCAATATAATACATGTGTAATTAATTAGAAGAGAGGCGGCTGGTACGACCATTTAATGCCAGGGTACAGACTTGTACTATTTTGTGTATTTTGTCAGCTTTAATCATGTGCACTTTGGTAATTTCCCATCTTTCCTCATTGGTCTTCAATATGCACTGCTTCGGGGTCAAGGATCCTCGATGTGCCCCCTCGATGCCAAAACTTGAACCCTCTGTCAGATCTATCCTTTTTTTTGGAGGATTCTATATATGATTCATCATATTACCAATATGGTCGAGGGAATGGCTTTCACCCTCGACCATTTGATCAAATTATACAGCCCTCGTCTCTTCTGAGGGGGCCTAATTAAGTTGCACCATCGATCTTCCAAGGCGTTCTAAGCCTGTATTGATGAGGACAAGGATCGAGGATGGATGAGCTGATTTGTTAGAATATGAAGCATAAGTATCCCCATATTGATTATCATTTACCACCTTTTTTTTCTTTCTACCGATTCTGAATACTCTTTCTTTCGACTGTAGCCACTGTCTGGTTCCCTCGCACGGTCCAGGACCTTCCGGGGTAGTTCAGACTTTTGGACTCTGCCTTTCCATATAACAAACGCGTATGGCGCGAGCTGGCCAAAACACGGTGGCAGGCTAAGAACCATGGTATGCTCTTGTTATTGTTTTCTCATTCTTTGTAAGAACTTTTGATGGTGATGCTTTTTGATATAACATGTTTGTGCAGGACTCGGTGAAGGTGTGTTGATGAGACCACCCCTACCTGTTGAGGAAAAGGCTCCGAAGACCGCCAAGGACAAGAAAATGAAGAAGGAGGCCTCGGCGGAGTCTCCAAAATCAAAAGGGGCAAAGGCTCGGAAGCCCAAGACTGATGCCACGGTCTTATCCTCGATGGCCGCTATGAGACTCCGGGCCGAGGAAGAGAGTGATGATGTCTGCCCTTTGGTACAAAGGTAAAAACAAAGAGCTGATGCTTCGAGAGTTGTTGGGCGGTCGTCTGCTAAGTTGGAGGCGGTCGATGCAGACCCGTCGTGTGTTGTGGAGACCCTCGATGAGGGTTTGGTTACAGTCCCTGAGACTCTCCTCAGACATGGAACAGTCCGCACTGAGGATCTCGGTAAGAATCCTCGATTGAGGTGGATGCTACCGGTGGATTTCACTCGGGCCCGGTGTTTTCTCCGGAGAAGATACGAGATGCCCAAGTCAGGGATGTTCCCGGTTTGGGGACCTTTCATGGAGAGGACCATACATTTAGAGACTATTTTGAAGGGGTAGATTAAGAGACCAATGTTGATGCCCTCATTTCCCTCGAGGAGGCCGAGAGGCTCCAAAAGCAGGTGACATTCGTTAAATAATATGTTGTTCTTTGATTTTCTATTGTTGTTTTCTGATTTTCTTCCTCTGTGCTGCAGGTCAAGAAGTTGTATGACCAAGCCTTCTCCAAGATACAAGATGAGCTGACCCATCGTGGAGAGGATCTTGAGAAGCTTATGTCAGAGTCGTTAGAGCTGGAGGCTTTATGTGCCCGAAAAGAGGAGGAATTTATCAACCTCCGGGCAAGCTCGGAGAGAGCGCTCCGAGAGAGGGCTGACTTCACCGAATAGGTATGCTGGTACCCACACTTTTATTTTTAGTTGCAATGCTCTGTGCTGATTGACTTATTTTCTGTGCTTTTCAGATTAGGCAGAAGGACGCCCTGGTGGAGCGGCTGCGAGAGGAAGTCGCGGCCAAGAATGCCGAAATCCTCGAGCTGGCGGTTGATGATGTCTCGGATTCTGAGGGAGTCGCACTTCGGGGAAGACTATACTCGATTCAAGACCTTCTTCGAGCTACTAAGGAGGAGGCTGCTGCAGTATCGATTGCCAATTCTGAGGCCGATGTGTTTGTCTCCTCAACAAGAGGGATGTTGCTGCTCCGAAGGACCGGGCCAGGGAAATATCCGAGAAGGCCGAGCTAAAACTGGCTCGGGTAGTTGCTCATGCCTACATACAAGATAGGAGGCATGACCTCGAGGAAGTGAGCGCTAAGGGCGACGATCTCTCTGCCGAGATCGAAGAAGCTAGGGCCCTAGAGGAAGAATCGGCAACATCGACTACATCAGACGAGGGCTGTGAAAGCGGATCAGAGAGTAGTGAAGGCGAAGAGTAGATTCTCCTATTGTATTGCTTTTTTCCTTTTCTGTATATGGGACCCTCGGGGGAATATTTTTATAAACACCTTTAAATGCATTTTTTTGAAATAAAATATCTCTTTATTACATATCTCCCAAACTTTGTCCTGCAATGCTTACGCAAAAGTTGACTTTCAAGCTTCAATTTTTAGCCCTTCGAAACCCGTACTTTCAATAGTAGATCCCCTCGATATCGGACACCTTCTCGAGGTTAGGCTGGCATTGGAGCTTCGATCCCTCGAGCGTTGTATGACAGTGTCATTTATGTGACATGATCGTGAAGTGACTGAGGTGGACCCACCGTTATACTTCCCCAAACGTTATGACAACTTTTCCAAAATTAAATGGTTTTCAAAGTAATTGAATAGCCACCGCTTTCTTTATATATTCTTGCTTCCTCTTCATTCTAAGTCTTGCAAATTTGCAAAACTAACTTTCCTTTCATCGTTCTCTTCCTTTTATTATCTTGCGAAATTGTTTTCATCTCTTCCTCTTTACCTTTGTTTGAGTAGTTATTGCTGCCGTTCCCGAATCCGTTCACCAAGAAGAGGGAAATTTTACCTTTGCTCCTAGCCTAGCTGGTGGTACACCGCCGGCGTATGGTGAGTTGATCTCGTGATGTTTTGCTCCAAAGAAAGACTTTGTATTAGAGAAATCCTTCGATGCTCCGGGCCATGGAGAGCACGCTGCGAGGTTTATTCGGTCGATAAAGGAGAGTCACCTCGAGGCCGTGAGAAGAGGCTACGGATGGGGAGAAAACGTGATCCTGCAGATACCTTCCCGAGAAGAGCATATTATGACCCATGTAGAAGGATTCTTGACTGTGTATACGTACCCATTTACATTAGTCCCCCTCGACCGACTCGTGCTCGAATTCTGCAAAAGGTACCGAGTCACCCTGGCTCAAATTCATCCATCCTTTTGGCAGATAGTGCTGATGATGAGGTATTTCACTGAAAAGGCTGAGCTCTAGTTTACTCTTAGCCACCTTATTAGATTATATCGGCCTCAGCATTTTCAAAGCCTGATTGTGTTATGATGCCGGTCCACCAGGACTTTCAATGCCACTGATAATGAGGACCGGAATGGAGGATAGATGAGTCGGTTTGTCCGAGTGAAGACCGTCGATATCATTCCTGCGGAGCTCCTGCCCTTTCCCAAAAAATGGAACTTCAAACGTAAGTACCATGTCGTACCTTAGTGTCCTTTGCTCTTATCGATTTATAAGAGTGCTTCTTTTTCTCTTTCTCAGCGGTCTCGTGGATGCCGCTCGATATTTTGGACTGGACTCGAAGGCTGGCAGCTTCCTCAACAAATGTCGAACGCAAGTGGCGCGATATGTTGAAGGGAAAATGAGAAGCAAAGCACCACGGTATGAGCCATGTGGTTGCCTTTTGAGTAGAATTTTATTTTACGTGTACTAACTCTGCCATCGCAGGTGTTGGTGGATTCTCCGAAGTGAGACCGTGCCCCTCCGAGGAGAGGGAAGGCCTAAGAGAGGACAATTAGCAAAAAAGATCATCTATGGATGATGACATTCTCAATGAGGTGGGGCCTTCCCGGAGACATAAATGAGATGTCGTTGCTGAGGAGAGATATATATACGTCGGTCATACTGCGGACATCATCTCTCCTCGGGATGATGATTCTTCATCTACAGCTCGAGCAGGGGGCTGTCCAAGGTTGCCGATTCTATTAGGCCTGAGACCTATACTTTCGAAGAAGAGGTTCCTCGAGATAGAAAAAGCAAGAGTCCTCCATCATCGTCTTCTTCTTCCAAATGTTAGGGGCTAGGGCGCGCCTGAACCAAGTGGGGTCTCGAGTGGTCATGCCCCTATTTAGAGTGGTTCAACTGGGGCCGATGGGTCCAGGCCAGTAGATGCACGTTCGACCTTTGAAGAGGATCAGCGGCTCTATTTCGAGGTGAGTTTTGATCGGCCTTGTTGGCTTTTCAGCTATGAATCCTCATTCTTTGAACTGAAGTTTCTCTTACGTAGGTTTTTTACAAACTCAAGTTCTAGCTGCTTCGCTGTGAGACCAGGTTGCGGGAAACTTTGGGCAATGAAAAATCTCTCAAGCTTCTTTCTAATAAGAAGACGAAAGAGTTTATACATCTTCGGCCGCAGATGCATCGAAGTTGGAACTATGAAGGCAATCTCGAGTGTTAGGTTACCCTTATCCTGAAGGAGTACATGCTTCCTTTCTCGCTTTTGGAAATGAATGTTTTGGTGCTTCAGCTTCAGGGAAAGACAGAAGTGTTGGAACGCCTTTGGGGCGAAGTCAGCCAAGTTAATTCCGAATGCAATACATTGAAGGCGCATGTAGGTGTTCATGCAGCGGCCTAAAGGAATGCTTTGGCCAAGGCTGCTACCCTCGAGATACAACTTAGCAATGCATGAGAAGATAGCTCAATTTAGACGAGCAGGATTGCCAAGCTCAAAACTGATCTTTTAAATATGAAGGTAGAGGTCGTGGACGCCCGGGCTGAAGCTGAAGAAGTTCGAGCAAAGGCCGATAAGAAGGTGGCCATTTATTTGAAAGATGTTGATGCTCGGGCTGAGCTGAGGGGAGCTTTTGCCAAAGATGGAGGGGAAATGAGTATGCCAGATGTAGGTTTTGGAGGGAGACGTTTCGAAGAGATTCATGCTAGGGGCTTTGATCTCTCAGAAGATATAAAGTCGGCCAAGGTAGATGAGATTGATGCCAAGTTTTTCTTTTTTTTCGGTGCCGATGCAGGGATTTAAAGGCTTCTGAGGGAGCTGGTCCCTAGAGTAGACTAGGTTTTCCTTTTTTTTTCCTTGGAAAAACTCTTGTGAGATCATTGTAAATGCGTATTTGTAATACACATACATATATGAAAGATTCTTTGTTTTTTCTGATTTTCTTGTCGACAATTAGCCCGATGAATTGGACTTTGAGATGAAACCCTTGGGGTTATAAATTGGCCCTGAGGCTTTATAGGCTGGCCCATGGGCTCTTACACATTTGGGTCGGTACGACCTTTAGTGTGGCTGGCGACTCAGGCTCGTATGCATTTGGCCCTTAGGCGCTTTAGTTAACCGTTTCGGGCTCAGTCTCCAAGTTGGATTCGACTCGAGCTCATTGGACCTTAGGTTTTTAAATCGGCCCTAAGGCATTTTGGGTCGTTACGACCTGTAGCTGGCAACTTGGGCTCTTACGCGTTAGGTCAATACGACCTCCGGTGTAGCTGGCGACTTAGGCTCTTATGAATTTTGCCCTTAGGCGCTTTAGTTAAACGTTTCGGGCTCAGTCTCCGAGTCGAATTCGATTCAAGCTCATTGGCCCTTAGGTTCTTAAATTGTTACTGTGACATTTTGGGTCGGTACGACCTGTAGCTGGCGACATGGTCTCTTACGCGTTAGGTCGGTACGACCTTCGGTGTAGCTGGTGACTTGGGCTCTTACGCTTTAGGTCGGTACGACCTTTAGTGTAGCTGGCGACTTGGGCTCTTCGCTTTAATTCGGTATGACCCTTAACCGGTTCTTTTCGAATTTTTTTCAAAGTAATTGGAGGCTTATGATTTTATGGCGACATTCGGACGTCTCCGAGTCGCGTTAGTTTGGCCGGAGCCTTATGACGGTTGTCATTGTATTTGGCCGTAGCCTTTTAGTCCCCGAGTGAGATAGCCTCGGTGTCTATACCGAGGGTATGCCTTTTTAGGGGTCTTACAAGTTTGATATATAGCCTTGACTTTGATATCGGGATTATGCATGTTTAAGGTCTTATAAGTGAGTACATGCCTTGCTTGAGGTCTTATAGTTTTGATGTTTCCTCATGGAGGGATTATGAGTTTTAAGTTGCCAGGCCTGAGGTCTTACGGCTATGAGTCGACTGTCCAGGACATCCCCTGAGCCAGAGTTGATATTTCCTCATAGAGGGCTTATGTTGTTGATTTTTCCTCGTTGAGGGCTTATGAGTTCGATTTTTCCGGCCCTGAGGTCTTACGGCTTCGAGTTAGATAGCTCGATGAGCCGACAGTCGAGGACAGTCCCTGAGTCAGAGTTGCTATTTCCTCATGGAGGGCTTATGTTGTTGATGTTGCCTCGTGGAGGGCTTATGAGTTTGAAGTTGTCGGCCCTGAGGTCTTACGAATTCGAGTTAGATAGCTTGATGAGCCAACAGTCGAGGACAGTCCCCGAGTCGGAGTTGATATTGCCTCATGGAGGGCTTATATGCTCGAAGTTGTCGGCCCTGAGGTCTTATGGCTTCTAGTTTTTGGTGACTCGATGGGGTGACTGTCAAGGACAGTTCCCGAGTGGTCTGTAAATTTTGGGCCCTCGGGACGCTTCTTGTTAAAATAGAAAACTTTTCTGACGCGTGGAGTGTTTTGATGATAAAAGATTATTCTCCGATTACTTGGTACAAGTATACATGTTTTCACCATCGAGGGTTTCATTGTTCTATGTGGACACGGTTCATTCGACCGTTTGGTCCAATATATCATTCTCCTGTCGAGACCCTCTTTAGCATATTTTAGTGATCTCCATCTCCCGAGGGGATGCTCCTCAGTATTTGAGGTTGATCGGAGATAAGCCTTGAATACTTGGTGAGTTCTCATCAGGTAGCATATAGGTGTTTCCTCGTTAAAAACCGTGTCGGTAAAACCCGATTGGGACAAAATCCGATGTGAGGGAAAAAGAGCGCAACACCTGCTTTAAAACCTAAGGGCTTCGAGCTGGAGGGTGATCCGATTCTTTTCAATCGAACACCTGCACATAGGTTAGCGTAAAATGTGAAGGAAAGAGGGAAAGGATTGTACCTTAACTTTGGTGGCATTCAAGCCTCGAAATGCTTCAGTTACTCATTTTGAGGATGTGGCACGACCCTTTAATCATTCATCGAGGATGCAGTTTGTGATTTCTACTTGGTTACTTGCTTTTTTTTGGTTCCTCCGATGTAGAAGGCGCCGCCGTTTGTGTACCACGAACATTTATTTTATTGCGTGATGTTCTCCGTATACCATTTTTATCCCATCCTTCATAGGGAACTTCGTCATTTGATGAGGGTTGATGGTACCGCCCTCATACTGTGAATCCATGGCCTTCCGAGCAATGTGTTGTATCTCATGTCACCTTTGATGACATGAAACTTGGTGTTTTGAATTGTACCAGCTACGCTGACTGGGAGGATGATTTCCCCTTTTGTTGTTTCGCTCGCCATGTTAAATCCATTGAGGACACGGGGGTCGGGCACGACCTGGTCGAACAACCTGAGTTTCTCTACCACCCTCGACCTAATTGTATTAGCCGAGCTACCTGGATCCACGAGCACACGTTTAACTTGGAATTTATTAAAAGAAAAGAAATTACCAGTGCATCATTATGGGGTTGAGACAAGGTCTCGATGTCCACTTCACTGAATGAAAGAGCATCTTCAGATATGTAACTCCGAGTTTTCTTTTCCCTAGTGATGGATACTTTTATTCGTTTGAAAATGGGTCCTGGGGGACGTCTACTCCTCCGATAATCATGTGGATGACGTGTTGTGGTTCTTCTGTTTCATTTTTCCTGTTTACCTCTCTTTCTCGGAATTGGTTTTTGGCTTGGTAGATGAGGAACTCTAGAAGGTGCCCTTTGCTAATCAGTCGGGCCACTTGTTCTCGGAGCTATCTACAGTCCTCGGTCCTACGGTCGTGCGTACCGTGAAATTCGCATATCAGGTTCGGGTTCCTTTGCGACGGATATGATAGTACGAGCCTTGGCCATCTTGTGTTCTTGATTTTACCTATGACCGATACTATATCTGAATAATCAATGTTGAAATTGTACTCGGATAGCTGAGATGCCTCTATTGGCCCTGTGTACATGTCAAACCCTTCATTGTTTATCAGTCCCCGAGGGTTTTGGCCTCGATCCATCCTTTTATCACTTCGAGGTATGTTGCGCCTCGGGATATTTCTTAGATTTTCTATGTGCGGTTGATACCTTTCTTTGTTTAGCCTTGGCTTTCTTTCTGGAAGCCTCGATTATTTTTCTAAAACTCTAGTAGGATACACCGAGCCCGAGGGGGCTTCCAATTGGTCGTCCTTGACCCTGATCTTTGATTGATATCTATTGTGTACATCCGCCCAAACCACAGCGGGGTACTCGATTAAGTTTTGCTTCAGCTGTTTTGAAGTTATGGATCTTCGTTCATTCAAGCCCTTAGTGAAGGCTTTCACCGCCGAATCGTCGGATACCGGTGGTAATTCCATTCGTTCCAATTGAAAGCGGGATACGAACTCCTTCAACATCTCATTCTCTCTTTGTTTGATTTTGAAGACATCAGACTTCCTTGTAGCGACCTTGATGGCACCAGCATGTGCCTTCACAAAGGAGTCCGCCATAATGGCAAATAAATTTATCGAGTTTGGGGGCAGGTTATGATACCACATCATATCCCCTTTGGATAGTGTTTCTCCAAAATTTTAATAAGACGGATTCAATCTCATCATCTCTTAAGTCGTTCCCTTTCATAGCACAAGTGGAGGAAGTAATGTGCTCATTGGGGTCTGAGGTCCCGTTGTATGTCGGGAGATCGAGCATTCTGAATTTCTTCGGAATGGGCTTCGGAGCCGCACTCGATGGGAATGGATTTTAAGAACTTCTTCGAAATCTATACCCTTGAGAATCGATAGTGCGTACGGAATCTGAGCGACCCTCGACTTATAGGTCTCCACATTTTTATCGTTGGCTTCTATCTTCTTTTCATCTTATTCAACCCTCTTTGTGAGGTCCTCGAGCATCTATATAATAGCGGGGTCGGCTGCTGACCCGTTGTTACTCGACCTCTCTGGTGCTTGTTCACCTCGAGGAGCCATTTTCGGTGGCGCTGTGCTTGGAGTTTTTTTATGGCTTTGCAGTTGAGCAATAGCCAGTTGTTGTGCTTGCAACATCTCAAAAATGACGTGAAGGCTAACTTCTCTTTCCCTTTGAGCAGGGGCTCTCTGTGCTCCGCATTGGTCTCTCTCGCGCACATTTCTGTCTGTATGAGAGCTTACGTCAATGTGTTGACTGTTGCACGATCCTTCATCGATGGGGATTTGCACTGGTTCCCCTTCAGGGTTTTGTGGTGGTAAACCGGTACCTGAAGTAGCTGTGATGTTCTCTCCGTGATCCTCAGGGTCGTTGTTTTCATGTGCATTCATTGAGTTAGACATTTTCTGACCTGAAATTAAAGATTCTTGTACAAGAAAAAGTGTAAAGAATAACTTGCATTTTTAGAAAACCAGCACTAAAACAATCACTATTATTTTTAGCCCCACGATGGGCGCCAAACTGTTTACCTTGAAAATGGTAATTACAATTATATTTTATTTTGTGATTCTAAAAATACATGATCTATTTTAATACCAGTTGCTTAGGCAGCAGATTCTAAGGGAGAGGTGAGGAAACGAAACTCGGTCAGAATGGGCCTCGAGGTCGAGCTCAGGGGCCTAACAAAGGACCGACAAGAATGATATAAAAATATTGAAGGCCTCGAATATGGCCTATTTGTGATTAATGACGAATAATAAATGAAAAACAACTAATGAAAACGATAAAAGAAAGGAAATAAATCAATGAGACAATTATAGAGAATGTTTTAGCTAGGGAGCAGAGAATGTTCTTAGTCTTGTATATTGAGTATCATGTGTGTTAAAAAGTGACAAGGATCCCCTTTATATATGAGGGGGAATACCAACATAGTACATGTGCAATTAATGCAAAGAGAGGCGGCTGGTACAGCCATTTAATGCCATGGTACGGGATTGTACTATTTTGTGTATTTTATCAGCTTTAATCACGTGCGCTTTGGGAATTTCCTGCCTTTCCTCGTTGGTCTTCGATATGAACTGATTCGGGGTCGAGGATCCTCGATGTGCCCCCTCAATGCCAAAACTTGAACCCTCGGTCCTTCTGAGCGCCCTAATGATCGTAAAATCAGGTTCTCCGATTTTAGTCGTATACAATAAAACAGTCTAATTGAGGTGAACTATTATGAACTTCAACAACCCTTCGGCATATATTTTAATGACCTGGCTGGTCGTCCCATGATTCCAGGGATGTAGCTATTGGTTATGATAGTGTGATGAGGATGCAGGGTCGGATATGTGTGCCTAATGTAGATGGGCTTCGGGAGTTGATTATTGAGGAGGCCTACAGCTCGTGGTATTCCATCCATCTGGGTGTCGCGAAGATATATCAGGATCTGAGGCAACATTACTGGTGAAGGGGGATGAAAAAGGATATTGCTGGATTTTTAGCTCGGTGTCTCAGCTGTCAACAGGTCAAGTATGAGCACCAGACCCCGTGTGGATTACATCAGAGGTTTGTCATTCCAGAGTGGAAGTGGGAGCGGATCACCATGGACTTTGTAGTTAGGCTCACACGGACTTTGTGGAAGTTTGATGCTATTTGGGTTATTGTGGATTGGCTGACCAAGTCCGCGCACTTCATTCATGTTGGTACTACCTACTCTTCGAAGCGGTTAGCTGAGATTTATATCCGGGAGATTGTCCAATTGCATGGTGTTCCAGTTTCCATCATTTCTGATAAAGGTACTCAGTTCACATCACAATTTTGGAGGGCCGTTCAGAGAGAGTTGGTTACTCAGATTGAGTTGAGCTCAGCTTTTCATCCTCAGACAGACGGGCAGTCTGAGCGCACTATTCAGATATTGGAGGACATGTTGTGTGCTTGTGTTATTGATTTTAGGGGTTTGTGGGAACAGTTTCTACCACTCGTGCAGTTTGCATATAATAATAGTTATCAGTTAAGTATTCAGATGGCTTCATACGAGGCTTTATATGGGAAGTGTTGTAAATCTCTGTTCGGTTGGTTTGAGATGGGTGAGGCTAGGCTATTGGGTACATATTTGTTGCAAGATACTTTAAATAAGGTGAAGTTGATCCAGGAGCGGCTTCGCATGATGCAGTTTAGGCAGAAGAGTTATGCGGACAGGAAGGTCTGCGATGTATCTTTCATGGTCGGGAGAAGGTTCTGTTGAATGTGTCACTCATGAAGGGTGTTATGCTGTTTGGGAAGAGGGGCAAGTTGAGTCCCCAGTTCATTGGACCTTTTGAGGGGATTCAGTTAGTAGGGGATGTGGCTTATAGACTTGCTTTTCCACCCAGCTTATTGAGTGTTTCACGTTTCCATGCTTCAGAAGTATGTTGGTGACCCGTCCCATGTTTTGGACTTCAGCCCGGTTCAATTAGAGGGTGACATGACTTTTGAGGTGGATCCAGTAGATATTTTGGGTCGTCAGGTCCGGAGGTTGAGGTAAAATGATAAAGCTTCAGTTAAGGTGGAGTGGAGAAGGAAGACGGTGGAAGAGGCCACCTGGGAGACCGAGCGGGAGATGCAGAGCAGATATCCATGCCTATTTCAGACTCCAAGTATGTTTCAAGACCCGTTCGAGGACAAACGTTTGTTTAAGAGGGGTAGGATGTAATGACCCGGCCAGTCGTTCCGAGAGGTTAGCCCCACTTTCCCCATTTCTGATTCATTCTTTAATGGTTCATCTCTTTTATGTTGCGTTGGGTTGATTTGTTCGGGTTCGCAGTGATTGTGGACAGAATGAGACACTTAGTCTCTGAAGTTGGTGATTTAGTTGGAAAAGTCAATCGGAAGTTGACTTATAGGTAAATAATCTTAGAATTTAGGTTTTTATGGTTCGGATAGCTTCTTTAGGTGATTTGGGACTTAGGAGCATTTTCAGAATGTTATTCGAAGGTCCGTGGTAAAATTAGGCTTGAATTGGCTAAATTAGATTCTGGCCATTTCCGGTCGGCAGTGGAAAATTAGCTACCGGGGTCGGAATGGAATTCCAGAAGTTGAGATAGGTTTTGTCATTAGGGATGTGTGTACAAAATTTCAGGTCATTCGGACGTGGTTTGGCTGGTTTCAGCATTGTTGGCGAATTTCGAAAGTTTAGAAATCCTTAGGCTTGAATTTCGAGTAAATTTGGTGTTTTGATGTTATTTTTAGTGTTTCGAGGGTTCGACTAAGTCTGGGTGATGTTATATGAGGTGCTGGTATATTTGGTTGGGGCCCTGAAGGCCTCGGGGTGATTTCGGATGGTCATCGTAAGGTTGGAACTTGGAAAATGCAGCAAAGCTGCTGCTGGTGCAGGTTATCTAGTGTGGTCGCACCTGCGGATGGGGAGTTGGAGGTGCGATGATCGCACGTGCGGTGGACCATGCGCAGATTCTGAAGAGGGTCGCACCAGCGAGCTCGCAAGTGTGTGTTAAGGGCCACAGATGTTGAAGTTGGAATTTATGTGATGAGCGCAGGTGCGCACCTGGGACCGCAGATGCGGTAAATGCTGGGCAGAAAGTATAAAAGGTTGCCTTCACGAATTTTCACTCATTCTTCACCATTTTTGGATGAGTTTAAAACTTTAGGCAGTGATTCTTAAGAGGAATCGAAGGTGATCAATTGGGTAAGTTACTTGGGCTTCATTTCTTTTTGTGTGATGATATTGGTGGAAATTAAGGAAGAAATTTTGGGGGAATTAGGGCTTAAAATTAGAGAGCTTAATGTGAGGATTTGAGGGGTCATTTGTCATCGAATTTTGATGTATTTAGTATGTATGGACTCGTGAGAGTATAAGGGTTCTAGTTTAGCGATTTTTATCGGATTCCGATACGTGGGCCTAGGGGTCGGATTTGGCCAACTTCGGGAGTTTTGATGAAATTTGAATACTTTTGCATGGGTTTTGTTCCTTTAGCGTATATTGATCATGTCAATCTGATTTTGAATAGATTCGGGACGCTTTGAGACTGAGTCGAGCGGCAAGGGAATCGCGGAGTAGATTTTCATCCGGTTGAGGTAAGTAATGATTGTAAATCTTGTCCTGAGGGTATGAAACCCTGCATTTCACATCGTTTTACTATTTTAAAGTGGCGCACATGTTGGGTGACGAGCATGTGGCGTGCACTGTTGGGGATTGAGACTTGGTTCGTCCCGTAGCAACTATTAAGTTGCGTATTTAACTGAGAACTATATGATATTTTGTGTTTTAGAAAGTATTACTATGTTTTGGGCTGAATGTCATATTTGGGCCTCGTGCCAAGTTGTTTGGACCCTTAGGGACTTTTACCACTATTTCCTCACTGTTTTGATTTGAAAGTTACATTCAGTCGTGATTTCTACATGTTTACTGTTTAATTGAGTTTCATTACTCCCCTTTGATGCATGTGAAAGATGTTTTGGGATGAGTTCCTTGTTTTTACTTAAATTGCCGAGCGGCTTGTGAGGTTTATGACTGAGTGAGGCCGAGGGCCTGATTGGTGAGGACATGATATGGGATCGGGCGGCACGCCACAACATGTTATTGATCTGCCGAGTACCAAAGTGATTGATGACATGATTTGGCTTGTTATAGCACTAGGGCTGAAGGAGCCCCACCGAAGTCTGTACACCCCCAGTGAGCGCAAGTACCTACTGAGTGCGAGTGAGGAGTGCCGAGTGATTGGGAGGCATAAGTGGCTGTGAGGTTTACCTGAGGGGCTGTTTTTGAGTGATGTTATACCCGAAGGGCGGTTTATGATACATGTTTTTTCCCGAGAGACCATTTATGATTTTATCACTTTTACTATGAACTTCTGGAATCTCTATTGAAACTGTTGGAAAAATATTTTTAAATATTCTACTAAAAGTGGCTTTTAAGCATGATGATTTTCAACATATGATGTCGGAAACGAAGAGTTGTACTTACTGTGAATTTATGACATGTACTTATTTTTTTCTTATTGTTGAGACCTCATTTACTTTTATTACTTACTGAGTTGGCGTACTCACATTACTCCATGTACCTTGTGTGCAGATTCATGTGCTAGGGCATCAGAGTGAGAGCTGATTTTTCCTGTCTCAGAGTTTTACGGAGATTTGCGAGGTAGCTGCATGGCGTCCGTAGTCTTGCCTTCTCCTTCTAAGTTTTATAGCGTTTATATTTCCCAAACTTGTATTTTCTGTAGATGCTCATGATTAGAAACTTGGGAATTTTGGGTTGTATTTAATGTTTGGTATATTCGTAGTTGCTTGAAATGTTTAAACGGTAATTTTCATGAAATATCGAATTAGTAATGGTTTGAACGAAAGGTTTTTATATGTTATACGTAGCGAATTGGCTAGCCTAGTATCACGATAGGCTCCATCACGGCCGGAGTGTTTTGGGGTCGTGACAAGTTGGTATCTGAGCTCTAGGTTGCATAGGACTCACCAGTCATGAGCAGGTATAGAAGAGTCTTGCAGATCGGTACGAAGACCTCTGTACTTATCTTCGAGAGGCTGGAGAACCCTTAGGAAAAACCTCACATTATTCAATTCTTGTCGTGCAAATCTGTTGATTCTGATAACTAAACTTTTGTTATTTCATTCTCTCACAGATGGTGAGTACACGTGCTACCGGACATGGCGACCAACCACAGTGGGACCCATGAGGGGTCGAGGCCGCAGTCGAGGCCGTGTTAGAGGTAGAGGTGCAAACCGAATAGCTGCCGGAGCGGTACCCATAGACCGGCCTATTATTCGAGATTAGGTCCCAGCCACAGATGTTCCAGGAGGACCGGCTCAGGCACCAGTTGTGCCTATTGTTATTTCGGGTCTTCAGGAGACCTTAGCCCAGATTTTGACCGCATGCACCAGTCTTGCTCAGGCGATCGTTGTTTCTACTTCAGCAGCTATTTCTCAGGCCGAGGGAGGCACTCAGACTCCTGCTGCCCCGTACACCTGAGCAGGTTATTCGGGGACTTCAGACACCGGGGGCAGCTCCAGCCCAGCCAGTTGCACCTGTTGTGTGATTCATGTCATGCCAGATGACGAGCAGTGCAGGTTGGAGAGATTTGGTAGACCTCATCCTCCGACTTTCAGCGGTGCAAAGGGCGAGGATGCCCAAGGTTTCTTAGACAGGTGTTAGAGGATTCTGCTCACAACGGGTATATTGGAGACCAGTGGGGTCTCGTTCACTACCTTCCAGTTTTCAGGAGCTGCCTCTACTTGGTGGGAGGCTTATGACAGGCATAGGTCTGTTGGTGCAGCGCCCCTTACCTGGCAGCAATTCGAGTAGTTCGCTAGCTTATCATGCCGTTTGGTTGGTTGCCACGAACAGGGAGAAGGTCCAGAGGTTCGTGGATGGTCTCTCATATTAGCTTCGGATTCTCAAGGCCAAGGAGAGACTATCGGGTGCTACTTTTGAGAAGGTTGTTGATATTGCCTGAGAGATTGAGTTAGTTCGTCGCCAGGAGCGAGATGAGAGGGAGGCCAAGAGGCCTCGAGGATCTGGTAGTTTTGGTGGTGTCCCTTCAGGAGGACAGTTCCAGCACGGCAGAGGCCGTCCATTCAGGCAGGCTCAGTCATCCCGCTCTGATCATCGTGGCGGATCATCTGGTTGTGGTCCTCACAGTTCTCATCAGGGGCACCCATGATTCAGTACCCTTCCAGCCCAGAGTTCATCTCTTGCACCATCGGTTCAGGGTTCATCTATGCCTAGTTCTTCTAGTGGTTATTTGGGTGCTAGAGGTTCCCTTCAGTCCCTGTCTCCAGCACCAGGGAATTGTTTCGAGTGTGGAGAGTTTGGGCACGTGTGGAGGCATTATCCTCTTCATCATGGTGGTTCGGCTGAGTAGAGGGGCCAGCCCTCGACTTTAGCTCCGGTTACTTCACCACATGCCCAACCAGCTAGGGGAGGGGGTCAGGCAGCCAGAGGCCGCCCTAGAGGGGGAGGTCAATCAAGTGGAGGTCATGCTGTTTTTATGTACTTCCAACCAGACCTGATGCTACTGATTCTGATGCAGTGATTACAGGTATTGTTTCAGTTTGTCACCAAGATGCTTCGGTCTTATTTGATCTTGGCTCCATGTATTCCTATGTTTCGTCATATTTTGCTCATTTTCTGGATATGCCCTGCTAATCCTTAGTTACATTTGTTCATGTGTCGACTCCGGTGGGCGAAACTATTATTGTAGACCGCGTGTATCGGTCGTGTGTGGTATCTATTGGGGGTTTGGAGACCCAAGTGGATCTGTTATTGCTTAGCATGGTTGACTTTTATGTGATATTGGGCATGGATTGGCTATCTCCGTGTCATGTTGTTCTAGATTGCCACGCTAAGACCGTGACCTTAGCGATGTCGGGATTTCCGAGAGTCGAGTGGAGAGGTTCCATTGATTATGTGCCGAGTAGGGTGATTTCATACCTGAAGGCGCAACGTATGGTAAAGAAAGGGTGTTTGTCTTATTTGGCTTTTGTGAGGGATGTCAATGCTGAGACTCCCGCTATTGATTATGTTCCTGTAGTCTGTGTGTTTTCGGATGTGTTCCCTGCAGATCTGTCGGACATGCCGCCTGATAGGGATATTGATTTTGGTATTGATCTTGTGTTGGGCACTCAGCCTATTTCTATTCCACTGTATCGTATGGCACCAGCGGAGTTGAAGGAATTGAAAGAGCAGCTTCAGGAACTCCTAGATAAGGGGATCATTCAGCCTAGTGTGTTACCTTGGGCTGCGCCAGTGTTATTTGTGAAGAAGAAGGATGGTTCCATGAGAATGTGTATTGACTACAGGCAATTGAACAAGGTTACAATCAAGAATAAGTATCCTTTGCCTCGCATTGATGATTTGTTTGACCAGCTTCAGGGAGCCAAGGTGTTCTCTAAGATTGATTTGAGATCTGTGTACCATCAGCTGAAGATTTGGGATTCAGATATTCCCAAGACGGATTTCACGACCCGTTATGACCATTATGAGTTCTTGGTGATGTCGTTTGGGCTGACCAACACCCCAGCAGCGTTCATGCAGTTGATGAACAATGTATTTCAGCCATACTTGGATTCCTTCTTTATTATGTTCATTGATGATATCCTGGTGTATTCTCGTAGCCAGAAAGAGCATGCTCAGCATTTGAGAGTCGTATTGTAGAGACTGAGGGAGGAGAAGTTTTATGCAAAGATCTCCAAGTGCGAGTTTTTGCTTGGCTCAGTAGCTTTCTTGGGGCACGTGGTATCCAGTGAGGGTATTAAGGTAGATCCGAAAAAGATAGAGGCGGTGCAGAGTTGGCCCAGACCGTCCTCAACTACAGAGATTAGGAGCTTCCTTGGTTTGGCGAGGTATTACTGTCACTTTGTGAACGGGTTATCTTCTATTGCTTCGCCCTTGACCAAATTGACCCAGAAGGGTGCTCCGTTTAGGTGGTCGGACGAGTGTGAGGAGTGCTTTCAGAAGCTCAAGGCTTATTTGACCATAGCTCCAGTGTTAGTATTGCAATCAACTTCAAGATCTTATACCATGTATTGTGATGCCTCGAGGATAGGCATTGGTTATGTATTGATGCAGGAGGGTAGGGTAATTTCCTATGCCTCGCGCCAGTTGAAGACTCATGAGAAGAATTATCCGGTGCATGATCTTGAGTTAGCAGCCATTGTTCACGCCTTGAGGATCTGGCATCATTATTTGTATGGGGTTCATTGTGAGGTTTTTATTGATCACCATAGTCTGCAGCATATGTCTAAGTAGAAGGATTTGAATTTGCGCCAGCAGAGATGGTTGGAGCTTCTCAAGGACTATTATATCAATATTCTATACCATCCAGGGAAGGCCAGTGTAGTGGCCGATGCCTTGAGTCGTCGATCAGAGAGTTTGGGGAGTCCAGCATATCTTCCAGCAGCAGCGAGACCTTTTGCACTTGATGTTCAGGCCTTAGCGGGCCAGTCTGTGAGATTGGATTTATCGGAGACTCGCCGGGTATTGGCTAGTGAAGCCTCCAGGTGTTCTATTTATGACTGTATGCGCTAGTATGATGACCCACACTTGTTGGTTCTTTAGGATAGGGTTCGGCGAGGTGATTACAGGGATGTAGCTATTGGTTATGATGGTGTGATGAGGATGCAGGGTCGGATATGTGTGCCTAATGTAGATGGGCTTCGGGAGTTGATTATTGAGGAGGCCCACAGCTCGTGGTATTCCATCCATCTGGGTGCCGCGAAGATATATCAGGATCTGAGGCAACATTACTGGTGGAGGCGGATGAAAAAGGATATTGTTGGATTTTTAGCTCGGTGTCTCAACTGTCAACAGGTCAAGTATGAGCACCAGAGACCATGTGGATTACATCAGAGGTTGGTCATTCCAGAGTGGAAGTGGGAGCGAATCACCATGGACTTTGTAGTTGGGCTCACACGGACTTCGAGGAAGTTCGATGCTATTTGGGTTATTGTGGATTGGCTGACCAATTCCGCGCACTTCATTCATGTTGGTACTACCTACTCTTCGAAGCGGTTAGCTGAGATTTATATCCGGGAGATTGTCCGATTGCATGGTGTTCCAGTTTCCATCATTTATGATAGAGGTAATCAGTTCACATCACAATTTTGGAGGTCCGTGCAGAGAGAGTTGGTTACTCAAATTGAGTTGAGCGCAGCTTTTCATCCTCAGACAGACAGGCAGTCTGAGCGCACTATTCAGATATTGGAGGACATGTTGCGTGCTTGTGTTATTGATTTTAGGGGTTCATGGGACCAGTTTTTACCACTCGTGGAGTTTGCATATAATAATAGTTATCAGTTAAGTATTTAGATGGCTTCATACGAGGCTTTATATGGGAGGTGTTTTAGATCTCTGTTTGGTTGGTTTGAGTCGGGTGAGGCTAGGCTCTTGGGTACATATTTGGTGCAAGATACTTTAGATAAGGTGAAGTTGATCCAGGAGCGGCTTCGCACGGCGCAGTTTAGGCAGAAGAGTTATGCGGACAGGAAGGTCCGCGATGTATCTTTCATGGTCGGGGAGAAGGTTCTGTTGAAGGTGTCACCCATGAAGGGTGTTATGTTGTTTGGGAAGAGGGGCAAGTTGAGTCCCCAGTTCATTGGACCTTTTGAGGTGCTTCAGACAGTAGGGGAGGTGTCTTATAGACTTGCTTTTCCACCCAGCTTATTGAGTGTTCATCCAGTGTTTCACGTTTCCATGCTTCGAAAGTATGTTGGTGACCCGTCCCATGGTTTGGACTTCAACTCGGTTCAATTAGAGGGTGATATGACTTATGAGGTGGATCCAGTAGATATTTTGGGTCGTCAGGTCCGGAGGTTGAGGTAAAATGATAAAGCTTCAGTTAAGGTGGAGTGAAGAAGGAAGCCGGTGGAAGAGGCCACCTGGGAGACCGAGCGAGAGATGCAGAGTAGATATCCATACCTATTTCAGACTCCAAGTATGTTTCTAGACTCGTTCGAGGACAAATGTTTGTTTAAGAGGGGGAGGATGGAACGACCCGGCCAGTCGTTCTGAGAGGTTAGCCCCGTTTTCCCCATTTCTGATTCATTCTTTAATGGTTCATCTCTTTTATGTTGCATTGGGTTGATTGGTTCGGGTTTGGAGTGATTGTGGAGAGAAATGAGACACTTAGTCTCTTAAGTTGGTGATTGAGTTGGAAAAGTCAACTGGAAGTTGACTTATAGGTAAATAATCTCGAAATTAGGGTTTTTATGGTTCAAATAGCTTCGTTAGGTAATTTCGGACTTAGGAGCGTGTTCGGAATGTTATTCGAAGGTCCGTGGTAGAATTAGGAATGAATTGGCGAAATTGGATTCTGGTAGTTTCTAGTCGGCGGTCGAAAATTAGCTATCAGGGTCGGAATGGAATTCCGGAAGTTGAGATAGGTTCGTAGCATCATTTGGGGTCATTCGGACGTGGTCTGGAATGTTTCGGCATCGTTGGCAAATTTCGGAAGTTTAGAAATCCTTAGGCTTGAATTTCGAGTAAATTTGGTGTTTTGATGTTATTTTGAGTGCTCTGAGGGTTCGACTAAGTTCAAGTGATGTTATATGAGTTGTTGGTATATTTGGTTAGGGCCCCGAGGGGGCTCGGGGTGATTTTGGATGGTCATCAGAAGGTTGGAACTTGGAAAATGCAGCAAAGTTACTACTGGTGCAGGTTATCTGGTCTGGCCGCACCTGCAGACGGGGAGCTGCAGGTGCGATGATCGCAGGTGCGGTGGACCATGCGCAGATGCGGAAGAGGGAGACATGGCCTGGGAGCGCAGGTGCGGGTGATTGGTCTCACCTGCGAGCCCGCAGGCGCGTGTTGAGGGCCGCAGATGCGGATGTTGGAATTTAAATGATGAGCGCAGGTGCGCACCTTAGACCGCAGGTGCGAGAATTTGTCTGCATATGCGGTAAAGGCTGGGAAGAAAGTATAAAAGATTGCCTACGCAAATTTTCACTCATACTTCACCATTTTTGGACGAGTTTGGAGCTTTGGGTAGTGATTCTTAAGAGGAATCGAAGGTGATCAATTGGGTAAGTTACTTGGGCTTTATTTCTTGTATTTGTGATGATTGTTTTACTGTTTAATCATGATATTGGTGGAAATTAAGGAAGAAATTTTGGGTGGATTAGGGCTTGAAATTGGAGAGCTTAATGTGAGGATTTGAGGGGTCATTTGTCGTCGGATTTTGGTGTATTTGGTATGTATGGACTCGTGAGAATATAAGGATTTTTGTTTTTTGATTTTTATTGGATTCTGAGACATGGGCCTCGGGGTTGGGTTTGGCCAACTTCGGGATTTTTGATGAATTTTGATTATTTTCGAAGGGTTTTGTTCCTTTAGTGTATATTGATGATGTGAATCTGATTTTGAATAGATTCGGGACGATTTGAGGCCGAGTCAAGCGACAAAGGTATCGCGGAGTAGATTTTTATCCGGTTGAAGTAAGTAATGATTGTAAATATTGGCCTGAGGGTATGAAACCCCGCATTTCTCATCGTTTCACTATTTTGAAGTGGCGCACATGCTGGGTGACGAGCGTGTGGCGTGAACTGTTGGGGATTAAGACTTGGTTTGTCCCGTAGCAATTATTAAGTTGCGTATTTAACAAAAAACTATATGATATTTTGTGTTTTAGAAAGTGTTACTATATTTTGGGTTGAATGCCGTATTTGGGCCTCGTGCCAAGTTTTTTGGACCCTTAGGGGCTTTTACTATTATTTCCTCACTGTTTTGATTTGAAAGTTACACTCAGTCATGATTTCTACCTGTTTATTGTTTAACTGAGTTTCATTACTCCACTTTGATGCATATGAAAGATGTTTTGGGCTGAGTTCTCTGTTTTTACTGAAATGGACGAGTGGCTTGTGAGGTTTATGACTGTGTGAGGCCGAGGGCCTGATTTGTGAGGATATGATATGGGATCGCGTTGCACGCCGCAACATGTTATTGATAGACCGAGTGCCTGAGTGATTGATGCCATTATTTGGCTTGTTATAGCGCTTGGGCTGAAGGAGACCCTTCGGAGTCTATACACCCCCGGTGAGCGCAGCTACCTACTGAGTGCCGAGTGACAAGTGATTGGGAGGCATGAGTGGCTGTGAGGTTTGCCTGAGGGGCTGATTTTGCGTGATGTTATGCCCCAGGGGCAGTTTATCATACATGTTTTTTTCCCGAAAGGCCATTTATGATTTTATCACTTTTACTCTGAACTTCTGGAATCTGTGTTGAAAGTATTGGAAAATATTTTTAAATGATTTTTACTGAAATTGGCTTTTAAGCATGATGATTTGGCACTTATGATGTCGAAAATGAAGAGTTGTACTTACTATGAACTTATGACATGTACTTATGTGTTTATTATTGCTCAGACCTCATTTACTTTTATTACTTACTGAGTTGGCGTACTCACATTACTCCCTGAACCTTGTATGCAGATTCATGTGCTTGGGCATCAGAGTGAGAGCTAATTTTTCATGTCTCGGAGTTTTACGGAGATTTGCGAGGTAGCTGCACGACGTCCTCAGTCTTGCCTTCTCCTTCTTACTTTTATAGTGTTTATCTTTTCCAGACTTGTATTTTCTGTAGATGCTCATGACTAGCAACTCCGGGATTTTGGATTGTATTTAATGTTTGGTATATCCTACTTGTTTGAAATGTTTAAACGGTAATTTTCATGAAATATCGGATTAGTAATGATTTGAATGAAAGGTTTTTATATGTTATAAATATCGAATGGCTAGCCTAGTATCATGATAGGCGTCATCACGGCCGGAGGGTTTTGGGGTCATTACATATATTATGTTGTCTTCCATAAAAATAGGTTATAGTGATGTTTGATATAGTTGAATGATAACTGTTTTACAAGATGAGTATAACTACATCATGTGTAGATGTTAATCTTAGTCTGCACAGCTAAGTTAAACATGATTGGTGTAATATCTTCATTGTCTTTAATCCTTTTTATGATATTGCTGACTTGGTCTCATAATAGGTGAAACTCACCCTGTTTGTGTAAGAACATAACCTCATTTGAATATCTATGTGTAGTTGATTGAAAAATACTACATGTACCTTTGTTTGTCTTCATGATTTCACATCATTATACATTGTCTGGAAACTACAGTCAGTCCTCTCTCATTATACATGTAGTTGATTGAAAAATACTACATGTACCTTTGTTTGTCTTCATGATTTCACATCATTATACATTGTCTGGAAACTACAGTCAGTCCTCTCTCATTATACATGTAGTTGATTGAAAAATACTACATGTACCTTTGTTTGTCTTCATGATTTCACATCATTATACATTTTCTGGAAACTACAGTCAGTCCTCTCTCTCCTTGTTAATCTGAACTAAACCTGATCTGTAAATCAAAAGAGAAACTTCTTATTGCTACTGCTTGGACATAATAGTTTACCTATTTCAATATAAGGTAGTACTTTTATGAAGATGTGGTTCTATTATCAATTACAAAATGAAGTAAGATTGATAATTTGTGATCCTATTAAGCACCTTTAAGAACTATTTGAATCTGGAAACATGTAGTCATGCTAAGAGTTCTGATTATGTTTTGGTATCTTTAATTACACTTGTAGAGGTTGCTAACTATGACTGTTTATCACAACCTTTGTTGATGCTTTAAAGAGTTCCAAGTGGTATTGTTAACATATGTTTGTGCTAGTGGTAAAACCTAAGCTAACCAATCTCTGATTAGTCTTCTAGGACATAGGCATCTGTATTTCTGGGTTGTTGCATATCGGAAATGTGAATCTATCCTTAAAATATGATCCCAAGTGTTTGGTTCTTTAGCAATAACATTATGGTGTTTCTGCCTCTATGTTTGTTTGGAACTTGTCCTTCAGATTTGTTTAATGTGTGCTTCATTCATTTAATATTGGAAATATAGTTATAAAAATGAAACTATTTCTGTGTCCTTAAGTTATTCTGTCAAGAAAGGAAGTATACTTCAGTGGTAGGGAGTATTATGGCACTTGGTTTATATTGAAAGAGCCTAATTGGAACCTAAACCTACGGAGATAAATTAGTCGCGAGCGGTTAGGGGTATTTAGGAGTAGATTTTAATTCTAGGTTGGGATGCTCTCTCCGACACAAGCATTGCTCTGGGCCTTGAGACCATTGGGAACTTTGAATTGTTGGGGGATACAAATGGGGCATCAACGTTGAGTGGAACTCTCTCCTTAGCCCTTAATTCATTGACACTTGTTATATTCTTTGGGTTTAGTGTTTAATGACAACCAAAGGTTTTCAATGTAAATTATCCACCATATATAACTGCTACATTAGTATAAGTTCCCATAGTATTTGGGTATTGATAGCTTGTTATATATTTTGCTCCAATATTTTTCATGTGTTTCATGCATGATTAAATATACAGAATATGTATCTAATGACCTTATTTTTGTTTTACATGTACATTTATTTGTGCCTGCTGAGTTCTTGTGGAACTTAAGCCCAAATCCAGCATTGCCATGTTTCTGAAAATTCGAAGTCAGCTATCGTTCGTCTCTATTATTGTTGGGCCTACATCTTTGAGATATAAATACAAGAGTCCAACCCTCTCCTTTAAACTTCTTTATTATTTACTGCTTTGTTGCCTTAGTTTTACTGTCTCGTCTTATTTTACTGCATTCTTGTTTTTATTTTATCTCACATGTATACTATACTTATATATTGGATTGAATACTTTATTTTATTTCTTAAGTCATATAAAACGTAGGCAAGCATTAAAAACATAGGATTAAACGAAACATTAATTAGTAATTAATCCTACATTCGTGTAAGTTATTCTGCTGTGTTTTTGCTAACATAGCTTAAAGGTTTTTAAGACCAAAAGCTTAGCAAGTGGCGGTAGCTCCTCTTTAAAGAAAAACAGATTTGAAACGAAAGTTTGATGTTCAAAAAGGGAATCCAATCATTTTGAAAATAATGTGTTGTTGCCCAAAAAATAAAGATTTTCAAACATTTTTCTTCAAGCCTTAAAGCCAAGGTATATCTTTGAGTAATATAAATCTTCATGCTTTTTAAAAGACAAAACAATTTTTTGCTTAGCTCTTCTTTTCACATGTTTTCATGCAAACATCATATATACATTTAAGCTCTTTCTAAGCATACATGCACTGACATCATTTTTTTAGAACTCTTCTTTAAATTCATCTTTTTTAAAATTACACTCTTCCCTTATAAAAATTAAACTCCAATATATGGTAAGTTTTAGAGCAATAGTTAAGACAGAGTACAAATAATTAATTTTAAGTCTAGTCTAAGTCATATGAAGCTACTTCAGATAGATTTTAAGGGTGTGCCTAACACCATCCCCTTAAAAGAACAAGAACCCTTAACCATAATCTCACCAGTAGACTAATAAAGAATATGACTTTAGTAAATAAATATGTACCCTAGTATACCTTTAAATATTAGGTGGCGACTCTCTTTAATAAGCAACAGGAGAACCACAAGTTGAATCTTTTTTTGACTAGTGCAAAAATAGGGTGCAATAATCACGAAGAGCAACGCACTAAACACCAGAAGTCGTTGAAAACCAGTAATCTCCAAGTCTAAAATGGTTTGTAGCCTATCCAAAACTCACCTGAGCCCATCGGGCTCCAAATCTAGCATACACACAAATGTAATAACATCATACAAACTCACTTGCACGATCAGAATACCAAAATAACACCTAGAACCATGAATGGGACGTTTATGAAATTTGCAAAGAAACTTAAGAACTTTCAAATTTTCATCCGAATCATGTCAAATTAACAATGTTTTGCATCAAATTTTGCAGACAAATAATAAATAGTGAAATGAACATGTACCAAGTTCCGGAACCGAAATCCAAATCCGGTAGCAACAAAGTCAACCTACAAACTTAGGAATTCTTAAAACCTTCAAACACTAGTTTTCAACATTAATTCAAGTTAAAGACTTCCAAATTTAGTTCTAGGCATACGCCTAAGTCTCAAGTCATGATACGGACCCACCATAACCGTCAAGATACTGATCCGGATCCGTTTACATAAAATATTAACCGTAGTCAACTCAAATCAGTTTCAAAGCTAAAATCCACATTTTTTTCAATTTTTCACATAAAATATTTTCGGAAAAAGTCACGGTCTGGCATACCCAAATCGAGAAACGCTAAACAGAGCTATTCAAGATATCGAAATACAAAAATAAAGGTTAAAACTCAAAATGGTCTATCGGATCATCACAATACGAAAAGTATTTAATGGTCTATGAAGTTATCCTTCCCAACATCTTTTCTATGAGTGGCTGGCATTGTACTAAAGATAGTCTCTTAGAGTTTAGAGGAACTCAAATATACCTAATAGGTAGCTCCCCTTTTGCAAATCCCAATGTTGTTCGGATCTCCTCTTGCATTTCCATGCTCACCACTCAAAAATAAATGGAGCTTTTGTCTCTATTAGCTTTCATTATTTATAAGTCGTATTATTTAGTGGGTAGTTTTCTAAGACGGATCCAGATAGTTGATAAATTAAGATTGGTTGCAATGGGATTAACTTTAGATTCTTTTTGATCGATGGATAGGTATTGAGCAATAAGACCTTGATGCTTTACTTTACCATAATTATCTTTATGGGTGAACTTAATTAAATATTATTCATACCCTAGATCAATAAAGTTAAGAGGTTCAAATGGGTACCAAAGGTGATGCAATTTATTTTTGTGGTAGTTATAAGTCACTTTCTGATCAAGGAGTTTAATAATGATAACTTAGTGCCAGTTGATACAAATGAGTTTTGTCTAGTTTGGTAATAGGGATAAAGTCTGGGTGTTGGAGAGGATTTTCTTTTTCATCGTTGAGGCAAAGGTTACTAAAAGAATATGCTTCGAAATTTATATTATATGTGAAAGTAGTGTAATTAATTCGATTTATAAATTACTTGGAGGTGGGGTTGCAATTGTCAGCATTGGAGTCTTTTGGTTTACTTATACTGTGATCAAGTTGATCTTGTTCTTGATTTCTCATTAGAACCTTCGAGGGTGTAATCATGGATCTAAGTAGTTCTGATTAGGAGGTTTTTGGTGAGTGAATGAAGAAGAAAGTAATAAGATTCTCTCACTCTATAAGTTAGAGAGAAGGCAGAGCAGTAATGGGCTTTAATTAAATATATAATCTTGAGGCTAGCTAATCCGTAAAAATTGCGCGTGGTACCCTATTTGGCCGCCTCCATTTAACCTATACTCGCTTTTTTAAAAACTTTTAACTTGTACCCACTTTTTAAATAACTTCAGCTCCCCCTTCCCTCGTTGAGCTGAAGTTCACCAGTTAAGCTGAAGATCCCCAGTTATAAAGACAAAACTTCAGCATACGGGACTGAAGTTCCCCAATTAAAAAGACACTGAAGTTTCCCAGTTACAAACTTCAGCTCTAGAGTTGAAGTTCCCAACTTATAAAGACAATAACTTCAGTATACGGGGCTGAAGTTCCCCAGTTATAAAGACAAAACTTCAGCTCTAGATAACTTCAGCTCTAGAGCTGAAGTTTTGTCTTTGTAAACTGGGGAACTTCAGCCCCTTATGCTGAAGTTTTGTCTTTGTAAACTGGGGAACTTCAGCCCCTTATGCTGAAGTTGTTGTCTTTATAACTTGGAAACTTCAGCCCCGTATGCTGAAGTTCCCCATTTACAAAAGTCAAAACTAGAGCTGAAGTTCTCCAGTGTAACTGGGGAACTTCAACCCCGTATACTGAAGTTTTTGACTTTGTAAATGCGATGCTGAAGTTCCCCGTTTACAAAAGATCAAACTCCAGCTCTAGAGCTAAAGTTCCCCAGTGTAACTGGGGGAACTTCAGCCCGTATGCTGAAGTTTTTGTCTTTATAACTAGGGAACTTCAGCTCAAGAACTTCAGCTCGCAAGCTACTTCAGGCCTGTCTACTAGAATGCTGAAGTTTTGCGTGATTGCCTTTGCTACTTCAGTCCCGCATGCTGAAGTTATGCGCAAAAGCGGATACGGATGCAATTTTTTTACAAAGCGAATATAAGTTAAAACGTGACACAAAAAGTGGGTACGGATGCAAGAGCCCCCGCTAATTCACTATACACATTTTTTGAAGTCAGTCCTTCTGCGGGCTCGTTTGAAACTTTATTTTGTTGTATAGTATTCAATTTGATTTGGTCCTAGGGCTTTTTTTTAGTCTCTAAATCACTTCCACATATTATTATACACTTAATATTATATTAATATGCTGTTGTACTGGTCTGTAGTTATTCTTGACACGTAAAAAGATATTTTAAATATTGTTAGCTCGCTTTAAAGTATAAAACTTTTCGAAACATCTAGGGACGCTACCTTTGCAGTCAAGAAAATTGTCCGAAGATGAATATTAGCAATGAACCTAATTTTCAAAGCCGAATGTATTCATATTGTATTACGAATAAAAAGTATCATAATTGTCTAAAGTCCTCGTTAATAACTTCAAATAGAGCAAATTGGCTTTTGGCCTATATTTCCGATTGCATCACCAGAACTTTTCTTTCACATTCAAAGTAAAATTAAAATCAGATAGAAACATAATTATGTTATGCAAGTGCAAACTAAAGTGATAACTTCTTTTAGGCATGTCAGTAGATAAGTTAAATGGGTCACGAAGTAACTAGTCCTTAAGAAATGGAAAACAATATTGCACATCATAAAAAAATATTTTGAGGGATCGGATGACTTCCACACATAGAAGAAAGATTTATCAATTCTTTTAATGTCCTCCTGGCTGCCATAATTCTATCACGACCCAAAATTCCATCAAAGATCGTAATGACGTCTAACTTGTTTGCTAGACAAGTTAACACTTAACAATAATATTAGAGTCTAATTATTAAGTCATTAACTGAGTTATAACATAAATAAGAAAGCAGAATAAGTCACAAAATGATATCACAAATATATAAACCAAAGACGGGATCTAAACACGAACACAACTATCTCACAAGCTTCCAAAATCTGATGTCACATCTTCACGAACATATATCGAAAGTAAATAACCTCAATGAACAATAACAGTTGTCTGAAAAGGGAAATATAGAAAGAGATAGATAAGTAGGGAAGGAAGACTCCATGTGATGCAGATCGGATCAAGTAAAGCAGCTCACCACGAAATCTCCAAATAGGTTCCCAATAGGTGGATGGGTACCACTAGTATCTTTCTTATAATCCGCATAAAAATGTGCAGAAATATAGTATGAGTATAAAAATACGGTATTCAGAAAGAATCAATTCAAGGTTCGAAAAAGTAGTAACGAAGGGTCGACATCGATACTTGCTAACAATCCAATAAGGAAGTGAAAACATAATTAGAGCATGGAATAAGGTATGATATCATCAATCCAGACTAAAAGTAGAAGCACAATAAATCTAGAATATAGACATACTTTTCAGTCCAAGAGATACAATATAATATCAGTTATCTTAATTCTTTTGATATTCATGATATAAGTAAATAAACGATCAGATAGAAGCTACTTCACGAGTTTAGGATGCAAATGCATGCTCATGATCCACTCTCAATATCTCATATTACAAATCCATATTTCCTAACAATGGCCAAGTGTTTAAACCGAGCATCAATCTGGGTGCCTGCACTCATAGAGCCCAAAGTAACATGGGCAATCACCTAAATTAGGAGGGACTAATCCATATTCAAACGTTGTTGCAGCGTGCAACCCGAATTATAATACCGTCAATAATCAATATCGCTAACAATATCCTTAGTACCAAAATCCTCAATTTTCTCAGTATCGAATTCTCCAACTTGTGCATATGCATATGAGATGATATGACCAAAGCACCGAGATTAATAATAAAATGCGGATGAATATTTACTTGAATAAGAGATGGCTATGACAAATCATATAATTTTATTTTTCTTAACAATTCAAAATACTTATTTAATATTCTGAAGTCTGATCATGATATCAACAAGATTAAAGTAAGCCAATAACCAATAAATCATAAGTCAAGGAAGGCAATTGTATGACCACTGCTAAATTAAAAAGCTCAGCACAATGAAACACGTATGTCATGTCCAAATCAAAAAGTTATAACCTAACATGGTTTCTAACATGATTTAAGACTCATCACGTAGTCATAGAATCAACGAAACATGGAATAAATGATTCACATAATCCAAATAATGTATATCATAAGCCTAACTCAATCCATCTATTGTCATAATCCTGCTACGCATATACGCTCGTAACCTCGCATATACATGGTACCTAAATCAAGCAAAAAATAGCAAATAGATCACTTATGGAGAAAATTCCCTCTTACAAGGATAGACAAAAGACTTACCTAAATTTGGGAACACCTTTAACCTTCAAAAACTGTTTTTCCTTGCAAATTCATCTCCAAAAAACTCGAATCTAGTAAAATATTACTTAATAAATTAAAAAAAAAATGCTATAGAAATTAACCCCGAACAATAAACATGTAATTTGTAATAAAATTCCAAAAATCAACGAAAGTTAACATGTACTTACATGGTCAAAATTCGAGTCTAGGGTTAGATCCCGTTAAACCAGAACTACTCTATCAAAATATGTGATTAGATTCTAAAATCGAGTCCAAAGTGGCCCTCAAATTCCCAAAATTCACTCGCATAAGATGTAGATAAAAACCTCTAATTTTTCTTAAATATTTCATATTTTAGGTATAGCAATCCATGTGGAATCAAGATATGTAATCACATTAAAGTATAACTTACTTGCCCTCAAAAGTGTAGTGAGAATGTATAAAAGAAATCGCCTCTTCTCGAGCTCCAAAACACAAATTAGTAAAAAATAAGCTAAACTTGAAATAGGATAATTTTCCAAGAATCTTCGCTTCTACGGACACTAAGCTGCAGGCACGAACCTCACTTCTGCAATCAAAACCTCGCTTCTTCTAGCTCCCATCATAAGCCGGACCAGTGCATTTGCGGCTAAATTTCCACAGATGCGGAATTGCAGGTGCGACAACAACATATGCACGTGTGACCTGTCTAGTCATGTCCAATCTCACACACGCACAACCTTCTTTGCAAATGTGACCTACGCACCTCTAACCGCAATTGCGACCAATCACCAGCACCAGCCCCTTCGCAAATGCGAACTAAACCATCCCAGGTGCAGGTTCCTTAGCATGTGCGATGCACCACATACCAAAAATTTCCAAACTAGTTCTAAAATAGTTTGAAACCGGCCCGAAATATACTCGAGAACCCGGGCACTGCCCAACCATACGATCAAGTTCATATACCTATTTAGAACTTATCCAAAGACTCAAAACGCCACAAGAAACATCAAAACAAATAATTGAAAGTATAAATCCATTCCTTAACTTCTAAAATTACCAACTATGTCAAACACGTCTGAATCATACTTAGATATTTTGGATCACAGCCAAAATTGGTACACAAGTTCATATCAATTATTAGGACTTATTCAAGGCCTCAAAATTACCATCAGATTGTGATAATACCAAAGTCAACTATTGGTCAAGCTTATGAACTCTCCAATTCTTCAAATTGCTAATTATCGAGAAATAGATTCAAACACTTCCAAGAACCTGCAAACCCAAATACCAACATGCGCCCAACCACAAAATCACAGTACGATATTATTGGAATCACTAATCTAATGTTGTCTACTCAAAATCAAACCTTGCTCAACTCTTATAACTTAAGCTTCCAAAAATAGAACTAAGTACTCTAATACACTTTTCAAGCCTTCTCGAAACCAAACTAATCATCCCCGCAACTCATAAAATATCAAAAGAAACTACATAAATTATTGAATATGGGAACAGAGTCCAATACTAGAAATAACCAAGTTATTTGTTATATTCTTCCCCTCTTAAATAAGTGTTCGTCCTCGAACGGGTTTAGAATCATTCCTTGAATGCCAAAATAATGAGGGTATTTTCTCTGCGTGTCGTTCTTGGTCTCCCAAGTTTCTTCATCGATTGATTGATCTCTCCACTGTACCTTCATCGATGCAATGTCCTTCGACCTTAACCTTAAAACCTACATATCCAGAATGAATGTTGGCACCTTCTCATAATTCATATTCTTATTTAACTAACTGAGCTGAAACTGAACACATTTGACTTGTCTTCATGATATTTCTGAACCATAGAAATATGACATACCAGATGAACTCCCAATAAGTTGGGTGGCAAAGCAATCCTACAAGCCACCTTACCCACTCTCTCCAAAATCGAAATGGATATACATAGGGTTCAACTTGGCCTTTTTCCCAAATAATATCACGTCCTTCATAGGTGAAACTCTAATACCTACTCACCCTCCATGAACGCCACAACAGAACCTTCTTATCAGCATAACTCTTACATGGACTGAGTTGTGCGAAGCCTTTCCTGAATCAACTTTTCCTTATCCAAAGAATCACGACTCAATTCTATATCGAACAACCTAGCCTCACCAGGATCGAACCAACCGACAGTAGAACGACACCATCTACCATATAAAGCCTCATACGGAGCCATCTGAATACTGAAATGTTAGTTGTTATTGTAATAAAACTCTTCCAATTGTAGGAAGTGATCCTAGATACCTCCAAGATCAACAACACAAGCTCTCAACATATCCTCAAGAATCTAAATATTTTGCTCAGACTGGCCATATGTCTATAGATGGAATGCAATTCTAAGCTCCACTAGTGTACTAAACTCTCGCTAAACATCTCTCCAAAATCTCTATGTGAATTGAGTACCTTATCTGAAATGATGGAAATTGGAACCCTATGCAAACAGACGATCTATTTGATGTAGATCCGAGCCAAATTTTCTGATGTACGAGAAGTCATCACTGAATGAAATGCAGAGACTTGGTCATTCAATCTATAATGACCCAAATAGCATCAAACTTCCCCAAGGTCCGTGGCAACCCGAGAACAAAATTCATATTGATACACTCCCACGTCCACTCTAGTATATCTATCTTCTGAAACAAATCATTTGGTCTTTGATGCTCATACTTGACTTGTTGATAATTCAAACATTGTAAAACATGTCCTACAGTGTCCTTTTTTATCCTCCGCCACTAGTAGTTATGCTTCAAATCACAATACGTCTTCGTAGTACCCCGACGAATGTAATACCACCAACTATGAGACTTCTCAAGAATCAAATCCCTCAAACAATCAATATTAGGAATACAAATCCGACCCTGGTGTCAAAATACACTGTCATCTCCAGTGACCACCTCCTAATCACTACCTCACAACACCATGTACTTATGGACAAGTAAATGGGGATCATCATACTTAAGAGCTTTAATACACTCAAATAAGGATGACTACAAAATAAGACAAGCATGTTCTGTACTAGACTCGAAAATATCTTATCTCACAAATTTATTAGACAAGGCCTGAACATGCATAGCCAAAGTGTGATGCCCATGATGGAGGTTTGGTTGGTGAGGATGGGTCACGAAAGACTATCAAGCTTCTACGCTGACAAGCTTCTGAAGAAGTGGCACATATGTTACCTTTGACAAATCCCGCATCAAAATGGGAGAGGAAAGTGAATAATTTTATAGGGCATGACACAAGTTCACATGGTACATGTGCTTTTGATCTTGATGTGGCATAGCCCCAAAGACAAATATGTACAGGCTTAGGCCCAAAGTGGACGTCTGCGCCATAGGCTTGGGTTGTAACAAGTATGGTATCAGAGTTGAATCTCTTTTAGTACGATGTTAGGGAAAACCTCAGCAATGATGTTGCGTTCCAATGGGGATGAATGTGTGCCCATGATAGAGGGTTGGCTGAGGAGGGTGGGTCAAGTAAGACTGGCACGCTTCTAGGATGACAAGCTTCTGTAGAAGGGGTGCACATGTCACCTTAGTCTATCTCACATAAGAATATGAGAGGAAAGTAAGATGGTATGCGCATTTTGGGGCTCGATGTGGCGTAGCTCCAAAGACAAATCTCTTTGGGACTAGGCCTAAAACAGACAATATGTTCCATGGACTTGGGTCATGATACAAAGGCCTCTCCACACTTAAATAAATGTCAAACTCCCCATACTCTCTGAAGACTCCGGTGATCGGTGTAAACCTTACATGAAAAAAACAAAATTAATGCCTCCATTTATTAAGTGCATGAACAATATCCGCCAACTCCAAATCGAGAATAATATAGTTCTTCTCATGGGGATTCAACTGTCGTGATGCATAAGCAATAACCATACTATCCTGCTTCAACACCGCGCCAAGATCAATGCGTGAATCATCATAGTATACGCAGTGTGTGGCCCTGAACCTGTGGGCAATGACAATACTGGTGTCGTAGTTAGAGCAGTTTTGAGATTTTGAAAGCTCTCTTCACACTCATCAAACCATGTAAAAAGAACACCTTTCTGAGTGAACTTGATTAATGGGGCTGCATTAGATGGAGATATCTCCACAAAACAACGATAAGAGTCTGCCAAACCCATGAAATTCCTGATCTCTATAGTTATGGAAGGTCTAGTATAACCCTGAACCACCTAAATCTTCTTCGTATCCACTTCGATACTGTCACTACACACCACGTGACCCATGAATGCCATCGAATCCAACCAAAAATCACACTTGCAAAACATATCATACAACTACTCCTCCCTCAAAATCTGAAGTATAATCCTCAAATAGTGCTCATCCTCCTCCTTACTATGAGAATATACCATGATATCAGCAATGAACACAATGATAAAAGACTCCAAATTTTGGGGAAAATTGTTTTTCATTAAATACATGAAAGTTCGGAGCATTAATCAACTAAAGAGCATCACCGAAAACTCATATGTCTATAACTAGTCCTGAAAGTTGTCTTAGGGATGTCTGAAGCCCTAATATTCAACTGGTGATAGCCCGACCTATAATAAATCTTCGAGAACACCCTGAAGCTGATTAAAGAAATTATCAATACAGGGCAATGGATGCCTATTCTCGATAGTAACCTTGTTCAACCGCATGTAATCAATGCACATACTCATAGACTCATCCTTCTTCTTCATAACCACACAAGTTCACCCCAAGGAGATATACTAGGCTTGATGAATCCCTTATTCAACAACTCCTGTAAATACTCCTTCAACTCAGCTGGAGCCATACAATACAATGGAATAGAATGGGCTGAGTGCCCAGCACTAAATCAATATCCCTATCGGGTGACATGCTCGGTAGGTCTGAAGGAAACATATCTAGAACCTCACTACTGGGATTGAATCGATAGTAGGAGTATCCACCCCAGTATCTGTACAAAAATCCAAATATGCCAAAATTCATTCTCAACTATCTGTCGAGCCTTCAAAAATGAAATTGCACTACTAGGGGTATGGCCATGAGAACCCTTCCATTCCAACCTTGAAAATCCCTACATAGCCAATAACTTTGTCTTGGCGTAACAATCTAGAATAACATGATATGTGGATAGAAAATCTATCCCCAAAATCACCTCAAAATCTACCATATTTAGCAACAAAAGATCAACCCTAATCTTATAACCGCAGTAGTAAGCACACAATACCTATAGAAACAATCCACCATAATAAAATCACCGACAAGTATAGAGACATAAACAAAAACATCAAAAGAACCACATGGCATATCCAACAAAGGAGAAAAATATAATGACACGTCTGAATAAGTAGACCACAAGTCAAACAACAAAGAAGCATATTATGATAGACTAAAACCACACTATGATCATACCATCTGAGGCCACCGTCTTGAGTCTACCCGAAAAATCATAACAACGAGTCTTACCACCACTGGTCTAATCTCCACCTACTGGGCCCCTCCTCTAGGGAGACCTATAGCAACATGTCCTCCCCCTCTAGCTGACTAAGCATAGGATAAAGCAATTGGTGTGAGAACCACTAACTAAGAAATCTGTGGAGTTGTGCCGCTAACAATCTTGCAGCAATTCCTCCTCATATGGCTAGACTCCCAACATCCATAATAACTGCTAGCATACTAAGGCTGCTGAATCTCTCCCATATGATCTGAATATCCACTAGGAGAACCTTCAATATATGGAGCACGCTATGAGCTCTCTAGACGAGCACTAAAACATGATGGAACTGGAGTGCTGAAAGATGATAGGGTCATTGAACCATGGGCTATATGCTAAGCAGAGTGACTTGGCGTGCCATGATGCCCTTTACCAAAATGACCCCTATCTATAGATAAGGTACCACTAAAGCTACCAGAATGTCAAAGCTTTTTATCCCTTATCATGGCCTCTCTCCCCCGGCGACATATCCGCTCGATCCTCTGAGTTTTATCCACAATCTGGTGGAAAGTAGTCCCAATCTCTTACTCTCGAGCCATAGCAATCCGGATACCGTAAGTCAATCCCTTAATGAATCCCCTTATCTTCTCGGCCTCAGTAGGGATCAAGAAAGCTACATGAAGGGAAAACTTTATTAATATCTCCTCAGACTCAGTTACAGCATATGATGCTAGTGAAGTTGTAACACCCTAAAGTTTTAACTAATATTTGCATTCTCAATTGAGCATCTTTATAATGAGGATAGATTTTACATTGCACTTTCTAAACGTGAATTTGACAATATATGAAAATTTCTTACTTTAGGTGTGTTAATATTGACAAAGAAGTTCCATGTCACGACCTAAAATCTATCAAGGTCGTGATAGCGCCGGACACCATCGTCAGACAAGCTAATAATAATTAGTTGAAATAAATTTCTGTTTTAACATTTTTGAAATCATTACCTTTAACTTATTACGTAATAACTAAAAGAAAATCCGTTAAGTAAATACAGCAGTTTATTATACCATTTTTTTATAAAATACATTTTATACACATCCCAGAACCTGCTGTCACAAGTGCATGAGCAATTTCTAAGAATTTTTACAATCATTACAAAGCTTGTCCGAGATACAAATTGGACTATGTAATTTAAAATAAAATGAATACAATATGAGGGAGACTCTGTCAGCTGCGGATCGCCTTCGGATGATACAGCTCGCCTAAATCTCCAAACCAGCTACATCGTTGTGAAAGTACTTGTGCAATAAAATGCACAGCAAGTGTATCATGAGTACGAAAATAACGTGTACTCAGTAAGTATCCCGCCTAACCTCAGAGAGGTAGTGAAGAGAGGTCGATTTGACACTTGCTAGAGGTCAATTTAAGATAATCAAGTGAGACACTAAACATGAATGTCATAGATATTTATTTAAATATCAGGAATAAGGAATATTAGTTCTTCTTATATTTAACACTTTAAAACCTTCGTCATTTCAGTTGACAATTTAAATAATAATCAGGGATGTGAACATCAGATTTATTTCACGTTTTACACATCAATTCGTCTTCTTTTTAACTTGAAATTAAGGATTTCCTTAGGCCGATAAACATGTATAAATCATAGGAAATACGCAGCAATTATCATGTGCAAGAAATGTCGAGGTTCAAATGGCGCGGACCAACAATAATAAATTGTGCACTGTCGAAGGGTCGAACGGCTCGAACAATAGATGCATCTATTTCCCCCGCTCGCGAATCGATCATGCGACGCGGTCAACATAATAATAATAAGGCTAGCCTGATCGCGAATCATACCTGCGACTCAGGTGCTCATATGTACACGTATTCACATAATAAATCCACATTCTTATCAAGAAAACAGCTTTTCAAGAAAAATATAAAATTCTTCTTAAAGGAACACGAAAAATAGCATTTAAATCTTTGTTTTGAAACTCATTTGCCAAGTTTAATAACATTCAATAAAACTACCTTATCAGAAACACAATTATCCACGGACGAATCAATTCTCTTCTAGGTGATTAAGAAAATGAACTCTAGTCTTCTTAGGGATTCAATTTATTATTTCGATCACATTAGCGGTCTAATATTACTGGCAAGATATAAAGTATAACAAGCAAGGCATGCTAGTGGAGACTACCCGGACATGGCATAATAGTAGCTACGCACGGACTCCCGTCACCTCGTGTGTACATAGCCCCCGCAGATAGTAGCACATACTTAATTAGTTCACCTAGGGGGGACAATTCCCCCTCACAAAGTTAGAAAGGAGACTTACCTCGCTCGGAAATTTCATAACCGGCTTCCAAACCCTTCCGACGACTCCAATGGATGCACAATGCCCCAAAACGACCAAATAACGGGCAAAGCAATGAAAATTCATTCTAATACTCATAACAAATTCAAATTATATACTTTCCCAACTCTGCTCAGAGAATTGACCAAAATGCCCTCGGGCCCACGTGCCCAGATTCTGAAATTTCTCGAAGATATATCCTACCCATGGCCTTACTAACTCAAATATACAATTTACTCTAAATTCCATGCTCAACTTCATGGTACAAATCCAAAATAAAATTTCTAGGTTTTCTTCCAAAAATACCATTCCCTACTAATTTCCATGTTCAAATTCATGTATAATCCTTGTATCTAACTCTAAAATGGGAGGAATTCTCTTACCTTGTAATGCATGATGAAAATCCCCCTTTGAAGCCTTCCAATATCGCCCATGCCAAGTGAAAAATGAAGAAATGGCCAGGAAATCTCGATTTTAAAACATTCTGCCCAGGCCAATTTTCGCACCTGCGATCCAAATCTCGCACCTGTGCTTCCGCATGTGCGATCAAACTTCCGCAACTGCGGCTTCCTCAGCCCCAGCCAAACATAGCACATGCGCCACACTGTCTGCATCTGCGCCTTCGCAGGTGCCGAAAATACATCGCACCTGTGCTCTCATCCAAGCCACCAAAACCTCGCACCTGCGGCGCCAAAGTCGCACCTGCGGCCAAAGCCTCGCAGGTGCGGTCGCACCAGACACCAGCAACTCCAGCTCTTCTTCAAACTCCAACTTGATCCGTTAACCACCCGGAATCCACCCGAACCCCCAGGACCTCGTCCAATTACACCAACCTGTTCCAAAACATAATGCGGACTTGCTCGAGGCCTCAATTCACATCAAACAACATCGAAACCACGGATCGCACTAAAATTCAAAGTTTAAGAACTTCAAATTTTCAACTTTTACATCTGATGCTGAAACCTATCAAATCACGTCCGATTGACCCTAAATTTTGCACACAAATCATATTCGACATTACGAACCTGCTCCAACTTTTGGAATCGCATTCTGACCCTGATATCAAAATTTCCACTTCCTTTCGGATTTCTCAAAAACCTTCAAATTTCTATCTTTAGCCAAATGAATTCAAAATGACCTACGGACATCCGAATTCACTTCTGATTGAGCTCCCAACTCCAGAATCACCATACGGGGCTATTCCTAGGCTCGGAATACCAAACGGACATAAATATCACTAAAATGCGCTTCAAGCCCAAACTTATGAAATTCTTCTAAAATGTTATCTTCCATAATATGCGCTGAAACGCTTCCGGGTTATCCAAAGCCCGATCCGGAGATACGCACAAATCCGAAATCATCATACGAACCTGCTGGAACTTTCAAATCCTGATTCGAAGGTCGTTTACTCAAAGTTCCAATCTTAGTCAATTTCTCCAACTTAAGGCTTCCGAAATGAGAATTTTCTTTCCAAATTACTCTGAACTTCCCGAAATTCAACTCCGACAACGCCCACGGGTCATAATACCTGAAATGGAGTTAATCAAGACTTCAAACCACTGAATGACGTGCTAGAGCTCAAAACGACCGGTCGGGTCGTTACATTCTCCCCCACTTAAAAAGACGTCCGTCCTCGAATGTGCTAAGAATTACTCTGGAGTTATATGAAATCACTGTTTAACACCTCGAGCACCTGCCCGTGCTACCACAACCCAGTTGAGTACATTAGCTCGATCAAATATGAAGATTTCTTCTTTTATTCATATTATAGGCTCAGAATCCAGTTCCAACACTTGAAATTTCTCTACCAGGCCTAGTTCCAACATATAAACACCGTATCAACTACCACATGATATACCAGAACATGACTGCATACCCTTGCTGAATTAGAACCATGCACTGCATAATTCATCATCTTACCACAATGACACTCTCTAAACCTTAATAGCCAAAATTTCACGAATCCGATGCTACCCAATGCACATCCTGCTACAATGTTGGCGATACCACCACAACGGAGGAGATGTGTAGAAATTTTTAACCAACTGCAGAGTTAACAAAACATTGAAATCTTTTCTCTTGACTTAGATCATCATGTCACTACGAACCAATACTGGTATTTGTCCTTTAATATACTTCACCAAATCTTATCGCACTAATTCCTGGTCCAATAATCTCGTCTCACCCAGGATGAACTGTTCAAAAAACCAATCACCCCAGACATGACCAATAGTCTCATATGACTCCACAACGCGCCAATAGGCCATAACTCGAACCTGATACGTAAGAAATGACTCAGGAAGGGACTACTCAACTCACGAAACTAATATGGACTTTCCTCAGAAAATAGGAAGTAAAACACAAGAAAAAATAAATATAGGAACCTTACTCATCATCACACTATTGCGGCGTGCAACCCGATCCAAACAACATACCCATCGCGACGTGCCACTCGATCCACACATAAAATTCACATAAGGAAATATGCACGGAGCTGAATTGCTCACTATTACAAATTACTGAATATCGGTCACAAGCACGCTAAGTGCATAATACCATCCTGGGGAGACTGATAAGGCCATATGCTACAAAACTCAAGCACTACTGAGGTACGATATATATATATATACTCTGGATCTCAAGAGTTATCCTGCTCACATAACATCATCACTACGCGGGACCTCAACACATAAGAAATTATCCATCCGTTTCATAGCTCACACGGCACAATCATAATATCACATGAATTTGACGAAGACGGAACAACACTTGATATTCCAACACCGCTCCTTCAGGAGCGCTATACTGAAATGAATACATCTGCCTCACATGAAGCCCATAATCCTGTTTAAGCCCATTCACACACTTCAAGTTGATTCTGCTCGCAATGAACTAGGCCGATAGCTTTACCTGGGTCTATATTAACCCACTTCCTCTCATAACATGCAAGAACAACCATCATAGCCGAAACAAACACCCCACAATCCACAACTGAATGAACCGAACGCCCTCCGGGCATAAATTCTCAAATAAGCAATATTACACTTCCTTATACCGGGTCAAAATCTTCCATAAATTAGGTGACTACCTGTCACACTTATAACATCTTCCTGTGGTCACGCTCCCACGACCTTCCACGAGGTAACAAGTCTGCACATCCATACCACCGACCACACTAAAGTTGTAAAACAAATCAAGAACCCATAACCAGGGTACAAAGTCTCTTTCACCGAATATCGATCTCAGGTGACACTGAAGATAACACTAGCTCACTCTGAACTTTAAAATCACTTTTTCTTGCTCATCCGAGCTCATGACATCCCTATTAACACCGAACCGCAATCTCGATTCTCACTCCCTGTTACACACTGTTTACTGCACCTAACATGCCAATATGAGATTGCGCAAGAATTCCATCATAACTCCTGAACCACTAACAAGGGAAAACACCTTATCATATGGAAACCTCTTACTTACCTCAATTCAAGAGAACAATAAAAACACTCAAGTGAATTCTCACAATCACCCAACATGCAAATCCTTAACTAGTGGTCTAAACCACCATAAACCTTCCGGGATCCACCTACACTTGACAGGCCATAGCACTCGAATGCTCCCATGCGAAATCTATTACGACGGCTGACAAGCCCTGCACATACCGGCCCAAACCACATGCATGATTTAATTACTGACGAAACTGATCACTGCCGTAAATGTGCCATTTCAACCATGGCTAATCAATCTATTTTCTTTTAATCATCTTTAATTGCTCAGGAATAATAGTAACTTCCTTCAACTCATATCAACTCAACCCTCACTCATCCCGAGTGACCTTGAATCACGAGACCATGCTGCCTGAATCCCGCAACCCGTCTCATACCCTCCTGATAATCTTTCTACAAGCCGGAGTTTATTTCTCTCACTCCTCCAATACAATCCTGCACGCTAAAAATAACATAGAACACTCTAACTATTTTCTCTTTCTCAGGAATTACGCTGCATAAGCTCGATTCGTGATCATACTGCTGCCTTTAAACATCGCGTTCTTAGCCTTTGAATTCACTAGGGCCGCTTTTGAGAGTCATCCACTCTGTTCGGCCCCGAATACAATCAACTCAAAGGCTCTTCTACAACATGAACACCCTTTTCAATGAAGTACGTGACTGAGTCACTACCCTTACACTCGCCTATGCCTTAAGCATAAATTCTGAATCTTTCAAAGCCTAAACCTGGCCCGAAAGGGCCAACTTTCGCACACATTCATCAAATCCGACGCATGATCACCATTTTACTCCTTTCCCTTAGCTGTAATAACTTGCCAACGTGCCGACAATTCGAAACCCGATGATAACACACTCCTACAACCCAACTGCAGGTGGTGGGACTCCCCCACTTAGCCTGAAGCTACTCTTTGCACCACTCTAGACCTTGTTGAGATCCTTTCTCCTTTGTTAACATGATCTTGCTCAACCAATCTGTCCAATTCTTCCAAATTCCCTTGTTAGAACTCCCTAAATTCTCAAATTCCCTAGCATCATTCACACATTCTGCCTCCTACCGATTAGCCACTAGAATTCCTCACAGAAACTTTCCGCCCACACAACCGCTAACCTACTCACAGGAGATAACCCATCTGTGGAAATCACCAACTGACACCTTCCAACGACGTTGTACTGTACACTCTCTACAACATCAATACCCTATCCTGCGCCATTCATCATTTGCCAACTTTACTAGTCCGTCCGCTCCTCGTGGACGTATATTAAATGTGCTACAACATCTTCAAATTCACCGCCACATTGCGTCCATCTTCATTCCTAACAACTCCTCCATGCTGTATCAAACCTTCCACCGAAATAACCCATATTTCAACTTAAGCTCGTAGACCCAATCACCATCCACTAAAACTCTCAAACTTTCCCTCAATATAGGAAGCTTTCTTACCTACTGAACTCATGTGCTACGCTGCCACTCTCCCATTTGATAAACTTGTTCCTTTAAACAACTACCTGACTTCCGTTCCTTACACCTGGCCTTTTAGAAATTCAGCCGCCTGACACTTCTCACATGTCTTCCTTCGTCGTATGATGTTCAATTCAATATCATTCTCTGTAGTTCTTAATTCAGCAGTTCGCCACGACTTCAAACTCTCCGAAAATCATCTATCTCGAGCTGCCTCCATTATCAACACTTATCCAGTACTGAACCAATGCGCCTCACGTCTCTGCCAACCGCATTCTTCAATACTTCTTCACAATACTCTGCCCCCATGCAGCCGAAGAAACCATGACACTGACGAACTTAACACATTACATTCGATCAAGGACGACGATAACACATCACAGGTGAATACTCCACCTTACTGGAAAACACCAAGTCTTACTGCTTTATCCATCCAGAACCTGACCATTTATGGTCCAAATGCCTTTCCTCTACCTGAACTAAAATGCTGAAATCTCGAAATCACGCTCTGAGAAGACCTCCCTTCAAGCCATTCATCACGACTCAACATATGGGCAAGCGTTCTTTCATCATATCGACATCGCGCGATAACCAATCGTAAACATCATCACAACCTGAGCATAACCTCAAGGCTCTCAGAAACACAGCTACTGAGCTGAAACAACATATTATCCTCCGCTGGGCTATCACAATAGCCCCAACCAATTACACATGGAAAACACCTCGCATCATATCCATAGAACCATTTCAATTCCTCAAATTCCCGATACATAGCAAGTTCTTCGCGACGCGAAAGATTGAGTAGGAATAAATATAGGCATAAGCCTTAAAGGAATCAAATCGCACGATGAGGAATCAAGAAGGGAAGTACTCCTAACAGCCTGGTAGCCTCTCGAAGATAAGTACAGATGAATCTGTACCGATCCGCAAGACTCTACTAGACTTGCTCATGACTCGTGAGACCTAAGGGAACCTAGAGCTCTAATACCATGTTGTCACGACCCAAAATCTATCAAGGTCGTGATGGCGCCGGAAACCATCGTCAGGCAAGCCAATCATTAATTAGCTGAAATAAATTCATGTTTTAACATTTTTGAAATCATTACCTTTAACTTATTACGTAATAACTAAACAAAAATCTGTTAAGTAAATACGACAGTTTATTATACCATATTTATAGAATATATCCCATACACATCACAGAACCTGGTGTCACAGGTGCATGAGCAATTTCTAAGAATTTATACAATCATTACAAAGCTTGTCCGAGATACAAATTGGACAATGGAATTTAAAATAAAATGAATACAATACGAGGGAGACTCTGTTAGCTGCGGATCACCTCCGGATGATACAGCTCGCCTAAGTCTCCAAACCAGCCACATCGCTGTGAAAGTACTTGTGCAATAAAATACACAGCACGTGTAGCATGAGTACGAAAATAACGTGTACTCAGTAAGTATCCCGCCTAACCTCAGAGAGGTAGTGACAAAAGGTCGATTTGACATTTGCTAGAGGTCAATTTAGTATAATCAAGTGAGACACTAAGCATGAATGTCATGGGAAATTTATTTAAATATCAGGGATAAGGAATATCAGTTCTTCTTATATTTAACACTTTAATACCTTCGTCATTTCAGTTGAAAATTTAAATAATAATAAGGATTTCCTCGCTCGGATTTCATTAGGCCGATAAACATGTATAAATCACAGGAAATACGCAGCAATTAGCATGAGCAAGAAATGCCGAGGATCGAACGGCGCAGACCAATAATAATAAACTGTGCACTGCCGAAGGGTCGAACGGATCGAACCATAGATGCATCTATTTTCCCCGCTCGCGAATCGATCATGCGATGCGGTCAACATAATAATAATAATAATAAGGCTAGCCTACTCGCGAATCATAACTGCGAATCAGGTGCTCATATGTACACGTCTTCACATAATAAATCCACATTCTTATCAAGAAAACAGCTTTTCAAGAAAATGATAAAATTCTTCTTAAAGGAATCTTTGTTTGAAACTCATTTACTAAGTTTAATAATATTAAATAATATAACCATATCAGGAACACAATTATCCACAGAGGAATCAATTCTCTTTCTAGGTGATTAAGAAAATGAACTCTAGTCTTCTTAGGGATTGAATTTATTATTTAGATCATATTAGTGGTCTAATATTACTGGCAAGATCACAAGTACAACAAGTAAGGAATGCTAGTGGATCCTAGACTACCCCGACATGGCATAATAGTAGCTATGCACGGACTCCCGTCACCTCGTGCGTACTTAGCCCCCGTATATAGTAGCACATACTTAATTAGTTCACCTAGGGGGACAATTCCCCCTCACTAAGTTAGAAAGGAGACTTACCTCGCTTGGAAATTCCATAACCGGCTTCCAAACCCTTCTGACGAATCCAATGGATGCACAACGCCCGAAAACGACCAAATATCGGGCAAAGCAATGAAAATTCATTCTAATACTCGTAACAAATTTAAATTATACACTTTCCCAACTCCGCTCAGTGAATTGACCAAAATGCCCTCAGGCCCACGTGCCGGAATTCCGAAATTTCTGGAAGATATATCCTACCCATGGCCTTACTAACTCAAATATACAATTTACTCTAAATTCCATGCTCAAATTCGTGGTACAAATCCAAAATAAAATTTCTAGGTGTTCTTCCAAAAATCTCATTTCCCTACTAATCTCCATGTTCAAATTCATGTATAATCCTTGTATCTAACTCAAAAATGGGAGGAATTTACTTACCTTGTAATGCATGATGAAAATCCCCCTTTGAAGCCTTCCAAAATCGCCCAGGCCAAGTGAAAATTGAAGAAATGGCCAAGAAATCCCGGTTTTAAAACATTCTGCTCAGGCCAATTTTCGCACCTGCGATCCAAATCTCGCACCTGCGCTTCCTCAGGTGCGACCAAACTTCTGCACCTGTTGTTTCCTCAGCCCAGCCAAACTTTGCACCTGTGTCACACTGTCTGCATCTGCGCTTTCGCATGTGCAGAAAATACATGGCACCTGCGCTCCCAGCCAAGCCACCAAAACCTCGCACCTGCGGCGCCAAAGCCGAACCTCCGGCCAAAGCCTCGCAGGTGCGGTCCCACCAAACACCAACAACTCCAACTCTTGTTCAAACTCCAACTTGATCTGTTAACCACCTGGAATCCACCCCAGACCCCCGGGACCCCGTCCAATTACACCATCCTATTCCAAAACATAATGCGGACTTGCTCAAGGCCTCAATTCACATCAAACAACATCGAAACCACGGATTGCACTAAAATTCAAACTTTAAGAACTTGAAATTTCCAAGTTCCACATCTGATGCCGAAACCTATCAAATCACATTCGATTGACCCCAAATTTTGCACACAAGTCATATTCGACATTATGGACCTGCTCCAACTTCCGGAATCGCATTCCGATCCCGATATTAAAATTTCCACTTTCGGTCGGATTTCTCAAAAACCGTCGAATTTCTATCTTTAGCCAAATGACTTCAAAATGACCTACGGGCATCCGAATTCACTTTCGATCGTGCTCCCAACTTTAGAATCACTAAACGGAGATATTCCCAGGCTCGGAATCCCAAACGGGCATCAATATCACTAAAATGCGCTTCAAGCCCAAACTTATGAAATTTTTCTAAAATGCTATCTTCCATAATATGCGCCGAAACGCTCCCGGGTTATCCAAAGCCCGATCCGTACATACGCCCAAATCCGAAATCATCATACAAATCTGTTGGAACCTTCAAATCCTGATTCGGAGGTCGTTTACTCAAAGTTCCAATCTTAGTCAATTTCTCCAACTTAAGGCTTTTGAAATGAGAATTTTCTTTCAAAACTACTCTGAACTTCCCGAAATTCAACTCCGACCATGCCCACGGGTCATAATACCTGAAATGGAGCTGATCAGGACTTCAAACCGCTGAACGACGCGCTAGAGCTCAAAACGGTCGGTCGGGTTGTTACATTCCATGGCGTCGCTATGTATAACACTTAATATCATTTTGATGAATCGTTGTGAAATACATAGATATTTAATGTTTTGGGCTACCACCTTTTTTGTATTTATCCAAAGAAGAAATGTTTGGGCAGCTACCTTTTGTTCATCCTTATCCAATGTGAGATATCCTTAAGGACCTCTTCTCATATTTCATTCCTTCATTCCAAAGAAAACCCCTACCCTATCTCCTTCTTGATGAAGCTCAAGTTTCTCCTCTCTTTTGTGGTACGTTACTAAACGCGTTTTTACGCTAGACAACTATTAGTGTTTTCTTCATATCTTCTTGTATAGAGATCCATTTTAACTAATCCAAGCTTTGCTACAAAGATACTTTATAGCTATATAGCTTTTATTTAGGCACCAAAACCTAGTTTTTCTTGTGTTTACCCTAAAACGGATTATAAAGTACAGGGCAGGTGCTGCCCAGATTTATGTTTTACACACTCTCTCTATACTACTGTTAATATTTTTAGGCTGTATTTTTGTACAAAACTGATATTAGGGTGATTCAAGTTTTATTAAGTCCCTAAGACATATGTCTACGACTTTACTGAAGACTATACAGTCTATTTTTTCCGTTTAAATCTTAAAAACTGAGCCACAACACAAGACAGTGGTATTATCTAGAATTTTTGTTTCAAAAGTTTTGGGTGATTTTTATCAATATCATGTTTAGTTTGACATGTTAAATCACTGAAATTATATAGAGATTTTATTATGTACTTAAGTTATATATACCCTTGTAATATCTAAGGGGAAGTGTTCGAGGAAGTGGACAGATTTGGTTGGTCTATGGCGTAGACGATTCGAACGTCCTCAAGTTGTGGTTAAACTTAAAGTTGTACTCTTTTTACTTAGCTGGAATGTTTTGAAATAACCTGAGCTTTTCTTTCCCTTGTCTTAAATTAATATCTTTGTATTCGTGTTGATCATGTATTGAAAGATGTTCGCTAACTCGCCCACTTGTACGGATTGCTTGATCATTTTGCATTCTTGTTGGGACTTTGTTCTTCTTGTGGCAGTGAATTTGTCATTTATCTCGGCATGCCTCTTGATTCGGGCCTTTTTCCATCTTGACTTTGGATTTGTAGTTCTCTTAAACTATGGAACTTGTATGTGTTAAGTACGAACTAGGAAGCCATTTTTAATATGGTTCTTGATTCTCTTGACTGTTGAGTTTTGACCCTACTTGAGTTGGGGCTTAGATCTATCTTGATATCTTTTATTGCTTAGTGTGATGCAATGACACACATACTGGGCGAAAAATGGATATTTGGTAAACTCTCTCGGATTGATAGTATACGCCTTTTTGAAAATTGAATCTTGAACATTATTATTGATATTTGGAAACACTTTAAGGTTTTATATTCGATATTTTTAATATATATATTTGTTCACTTGTTTTAAATTTATGTTTCATTTAAGCTACATATAACTAAAAAGTGGAATTGGAGAATTTAATGGTTCCAAGCCCAAAGTTTATACTCCACTAAGCTTTATGATTAGCGATAGTTGTTTTCTATCATAGGTAATGTACGAGACAAGATTTAACGACGGCCTTATGAAGTAGTCTTTTTGGGAGCATTTATAAAAATCACATTTGCATATACACCTAGGTTTTCTATCGTTTTAGGACTTGTTCATGATCTATATGTCACACCTATGTATGTTTATTTGGAGGCTTGTTGGATCTCAAGACCAAAATTTTGTAACATGTAATTTGGTGACTTGTTTTTTGTTGTTTTAGGGTGTGTTAATAGCTCAAGTCTTATAATATGTTGAATTTACACTTTGTCTTGTAAAAATGTACAAAGGAGAAGACTAGTTTTCCTTTTATGCTCGCTAGTTTGAAGTTCATGTACAATATCAACATGCAGTGATGTTGAACGAAAAGTATAATTTTGTTAGGAAGTTGCTTTAAACGTGTTGATTATTCGGGAAGGGTTGTATCACTTTATCTTGATATTTTGATATTGTATTTTATTTAAGAAATTTTACGAAGTGTATTTTCAAAAATAAAAATATTGCATCTTGAAACCTTTATTGCATGGGCCTATTTGCACTACTAAATTATTATAAATGTCTTTTTAGATTAATATATTCTGAATGTTGTAAGTAGTAATTTAGATTTGTTTCGTAAGTAGAACCATCCCAATGGGGTTGCTACAAGTTTTGGTATCAGAATTTTAGGTTTGTGATTCTACGACTATTGTTGTGACTTGTTAGTGTACTTGTTTCTTCTTAACGTGTTTTGTTGCGTGTATTGTGCATATGCAGCATGTACATGTCCCTAATGCAATATGATCTCCCTTATGTAGGAATTAAGTTATCGCCTCTTCTTCTAATAGACCTATGGAAGCCGCTCAAGAGGGTTCAGAAGATTCTTATACCCAACCTCACTTACAGGAAGGGGTTGGAGAATATTTTTCTAACCTTAATTTTCCTCATACTAGTGGATTTGAAGCGGGAAATAATTAGGATGCAAGATTTGGGCCACATTCTCATATGAGTCATAGTGCTCCTGTTGTTGATCATCTTTTTCAGCAAATGGTTGATTTCTTTCGTCACTTAACTAGAACAATGTCCGACCATAATGAAATAAACTTTGAGAAAATGAGAAAAAATGGGTGGAGTTGAGTTTGAAGGCACTGTTGATCCTACGAATGTTGAACAATGGCTTGAGCTCATAGAGAGAGTATTTGAGCAATTAGAATGTTCGGAAGTTTCCAAATTTAAGCATGTCATCTCACTATTACAAAGGGATGCTTATGACTGGTAGATAAGTGTACCAAATGACAAAGCAAAACCTCTGGTGCTTACTTGGTATGATTTTTTCAAAGAATTCCTCATGAATTATGTCCCACCTACTTATTGTGATGCAAAGAAAAAGGAGTTTCCAGATTTAAAGCAAAGGGGTATGTCTATTGCTGAATATCAATAAAAGTTTCTCAGGCTTTCTCATTATGCTGGAGGTAAAATCGATGATGAAAAAAATAAGTGCCGGCGATTCGAAGATGGTTTGAATGATTCTATCTAAAAGTCTATGGCAGTCTTGCAACATGGAATTATTTCTAAACTAGTTACAATTGCTCTTACTTACAAAAAATTGACAAGGAACAAGCTAGTTGAAATGAAAACAGGTTCAGAAAATCTAATTAAGATTATGGCGGTCCCTCCAAGAAAGGGAAGTTTGACAGTTCCAAGACTGGTGATGTTCACATGTCAGCTCAGCATAAGCAAAGTAGATCAAATTTTTCTACTGCTAGCACTCCAAGTGATGGAAAAGGCAAGACTCGTATACACACCTGCGCAGAGTGTGGAAAGAATCACTTTGGTACTTGCAGGAAATCTTTTGGTGCTTGTTTTAATGGTGGGAGCTTCGATCACAAAGTAAAGGATTGTCCTAATCCTAACACTATTTTTTCTCCAGATATTGAAGGATCAATTCAGAAACCTACTACCGCTCCTTCTCAAGGAAATGGAGGTTCAAGATCTAGAAACACCCAAACCATAGGTGCGGGTGGATCTAATCAAGTTAGTGGATCAAGAGCTACAACACGAGTTTATGCTATGAGATAGAGGGATGTCCAAGATAGGGCAAACATGGTTGTTGGTAAATTTCACTTATTTGTCTTATATGCTATTACACTATTTGATCTTGGTTCTACACATTCCTATGTTTTCTCATCACTTGTTTTTCCTGAAAATGTGAAATCTGTGAGACTTGATTGTGGTGTGCTAGTCAGAAGTCATTTGGGTAATCAGGTTGTTTGCAATTAGATTTATTGAGGTTGTCCCTTCGATATTCAAGATCTAGTCTTCCATGTTGATCTTATTGAGATGCCTTTCCAGGACTATGATGTCATGTCCGTATGGACTGGCTTCATAGATACCATGCAGTAGTTGATTGTAGGTCAAAGCATGTGACTTTCGAAGCTCATACATTTTCACACATCATTTTGCAAGGTGAAAGATCATTGACATCTGATATTATCTCTGCGGTTGTGGAAAGAAAGAAGATTAGTCAGGGTTGTGAAGCTTATCTTGCTCATATAGTTGATACACACCTAGAAAGTTCAATCCTTAAAGATATACTAATCGTATGTAAATTTCCTAATGTTTTCCCTGAAAAGCTTCCTGGGTTGCCCCCGAAAAGGGATGTTGAATTTCCTATAGAGGTTATTCCTGGAACTACTCCTATTTCTATAACTCCTTACCGAATGGCTCCAGTAGAATTGAAGGAGTTTAAAATAAAATTGCAAGAACTTCTTGAGAAGGGTTTTATTCGCCCCAGTTTTTCTCATTGAGGAGAAAGATGGATCTCTTCGTCTTTGTATCGATTACTGGCAATTGAATAAGGTAACAATTAAGAATAGATATCCATTGCCTAGGATCGATGATTTATTTGACCGCTAAAGGGTGCTCGGTTTTTCTCAAAACTTGATATGAGGTGTGGGTATTACCAAGTGCAAGTAAGTGAGCAAGATGTTCCTAAAACTGCTTTTAGGACTCGGTATGGTCATTATGAATTTTTGTTGATGCCATTTGGCTTGACAAATGCTCCTGCAGTGTTCATGGATCTAATGCATCCTGTTTTCAACCCTTTTCTTGATCAATTTGGTGGTATTTATTGATGAAATTTTAATATATTCCAAGAATAGCGAAGATCATGATAAACATCTCCGGATTGTTTTGCAAATTTTGGAGGAGAAAAAGCTATATGCCAAGCTTTCCACATGTGAATTTTGGCTTAGTGAAGTGGCAATTCAAGCTATTATTGAATGGAAACCGCCCAAAAGTCCAACTGAAATAAGAAGTTTCTTGGGCTTAGCGAGATACTATAGAAGGTCTGTCAAAGGCTTCTCCATTATAGCCTCTCGTTTGACTAAACCTTTGAGGAGTGACGTCAAGTTCGTGTGGGATGACAAATGCCAAGACAGCTTTGAAAAACTCAAATCTTTATTGACTAAAGCTCCTATACTTACTCTACTAACTGAAGGGAAAGAGTATGTGATATATAGTGATGTTTCTCATCATGGCTTGGGTTGTGTTTTGATTCAATAAGGGAAAGTGGCTTGTATGCCTCTCGAAAATTAAAACAACATGAGTTGAGTTATCTTACTCACGACCTTGAGCTTGCTGCCATAGTGTTTGCTTTGATAATTTGGAGACATTACTTGTATGGAGAAAAGTGTCATATATTCACGGATCATAAGAGTTTGAAGTACTTGGGACACATAAAAAGTTGAATTTGAGACTGCGTAGATGTCTTGATCTTATCAAAGATTATGACTACACAATTGACTATCATCCGGGTAAAGCCAATGTTGTTGTCGATGCTCTAAGTCGCAAATCCTTTGTCAGTTTCTCTATAAGTCCTTTGCCTTTGTTTCTTGAATTGAGAGTCGTGAATGATTATCTTGCATTTAAAGTTGAAGGTTCTATTATTGCTAGTTTTCAAGTCAAGCCAGTTCTACTTGAATAGATAAAAAAAAAGAACAGAAATTAGATGAGAAGCTTGTGAAACTGATCAAAGAAGTTCAAAATGGAGAAAATCTTGATTTTAAAGTGATGGAGGAAGGTGTCCTATCTTATCAAAATAGTTTATGTGTTCCTAAAGATGATAAATTGAGGAAAGAAATTATAAATGAAGCACATACTTCACCATATGCAATGCATCATAGAGGTACTAAAATGTACCAAACCATCAAAGATCACTTCTAGTTGAATGGTATGAAGAAAGACATTGCAGAGTTTATCTCTAAATGCTTGATTTGTCAACAAATAAAGGTCGAGCATCAAGTTCCGGCTGGTTTGCTACAACCCTTGTCCATACCAGAGTGGAAATTGGAGAGAATAACGATGGACTTTGTTTCTGGGATTCCACACACTCAAAGAAATCATGATGAAATTTGGGTTATAGTTGATAGACTAACCAATAGTGCTCATTTCTTGGCAATCAGAATGGACTACACACTTGAATGTCTAGAGGAATTGTATGTTAATGAGATTGTGAGGCTGTATGGGATTCCTGTTTCTATTATATCTGACCGAGACCAGAGGTTTACCTTAAGATTTTGGACTAGTTTGCAAGAAACTTTTGGAACCAGATTGAACTTTAGTACTTCTTTCCATCCTCAAACAGACGGCCAGTCTGAGAGGGTAATACAAATCTTGGAGGATATGCTTCGAGCCTACATTTATTGAGTTTGTGGGTAGTTGGGATAAACTTAGACCTGATAGAATTTTCTTACAATAATAGCTACCAATCAAGTATAGGAATGCCTCCTTATGAATATTTATATGGGAGAAAATGTAAAACGCCTCTTTGTTGGAACGAAGTTGGTTAAAGGAAATTGATGGTTCCTGTGTGTAATAAACTAAAGATAAGGTAAAAATCATCAAAGATCACTTAAAAATTGCTTCAGATAGACAAAATTCTTATGTTGGTCTTAAAAGGAGTGAGATTGAGTATCAAGCGGGTGATAAGGTATTCTTAAAGGTTTATCCATGGAAGAAGTATATCAGATTTGGCCAAAAGGTAAACTTAGTCCTCGATTTATTAAACCTCATGAAGTGCTTGAGAGAGTTAGCCCAGTTTCTTAGAAGCTAGCTCTTCCACCTGAGTTAGACAAGATCCATAAGGTCTTCCAAGTTTCTATGCTTAGAAGATAATACTTAGATCCATCTCATGTTCTTCCTATTGAATCTATTGAGGTCAATCCTGATTTGACTTATGAAGAAGAACCTATCCAAATCTTAGCGTGAGTTAAACGAGCTTAGAAATAAGAGAATCATCTTAGTGAAAGTCCTTTGGTGAAATCATTCTAGCGAAGAAGTTACCTAGGAGAGAGAAGAGGATATGCGAGTTCGATATCCACATTTGTTTTAGGACTAGTATAAGGTAAATTTCGGGACGAAATTTATTTAATAGGGAGAGAGCTGTATCACCGTAAAGTTTTAATTAATATTTTCATTCGCGATTGAGCATCTTTAAAATGAGTATAGATTTTACTTCGCACTTCCTAAATGGAATTTGACAATATATGAAAATTGCTTACTTTAGGTGTGTTAATATTGACAAAGAAGTTCCATGGTGTTGCTATGTGTAACACTTAATATAATTTTGATGAATTGTTATAAAATACCTTAGATATTTAAGGTTTTGGGCTGCCACCCTTTTTGTATTTATCCAAGGGAGTAAAGTTTGGGCAGCCACCTTTTGTTCATCCTTATCTAATGTGAGATATCCTTAAGGACTTCCTCTCATATTTCATTCCTTCATGCCAAAGAAAACCCTTACACTCTCTCCTTCTTATCACATGAAACACTACATGATAACCATCAGAAAGTCTCACTAAACCAACCAGCAAAACTAGTTTCTTAGTAAGAATGGGTGAGGGTATTCTGCCTATATAGTAGACACAGGTAATAAATAAGAGAATATTAAAGATCCGAGCCATAGAATTTCTCAATTCTAACACAAGGTACTTATTAGATCGAATGTACTTATTCGATCTAATAGAATGATTTTGCCGTATCCAGACTAATACCAACAGATTCATAATGTTCAAAGCTTTCTCTTACCTTTCTATTGAAAAATCAAATGTGGATTTTAAGTGAAACAAGTCTATGAAAAGGCTGAGAAATAAAATACGAAGAGGGGCAGCTAGACCGAGTAGGGGTTCGAATCTATCTCTTCGAAAGGGTTGAACACCGTGAAGTCCACCCTTTTAGCCTAGAGGAAATTTTTAAGCAACTTTGTGATGAATTAACGGATGGCGGTACAATGAGTGATGAACCTGTAGAAGTGG
>ML316645.1:391-36978 GCA_005239505.1 Nicotiana paniculata | reverse complement strand
CTTTCTTCCCCAAGCCAAGTCCAGGGAAATGTCCCATCTCTATATGAGCCACGTAATGATTTGCATAGGATAAAAAGATAGGGGCACCCTTTCTATAGCATTAACAAACTGGAAGGTTAGATTTAATCCTGCATTGTCATCAAGGCTTGCCCCGGTCTGAAAGTAGACCTTGTAGAAAAAAGCCGAGTACTCTACCGTTGAGTTAGCAACCCGAAGAAAATATCGAAGAAAAAGAAATAAAGAGATTAGACAAGACAACCAAAAACCATTGAAGGAAGAAATCTCAAAAATACATTCACATTTTCGAATTAATTTAAAACATAAAATAAAACTAAATAGATCCACTTCATTTATCACAATGAATTATATTTGTTCGATACACTGTTGTCAATATAAATATTGAAAAAAAAAACAAAAGAAATTTCTATTGACAACAATGAAAAATATTTTTAAAAAAAAAGGACTTTTGTTGGATTGGCACTACAAATCTAATCCAAATAAAATAGATACAAAAAAGTATAGATCTTTGATGAAGCTCAAGTTGCTCCTCTCTTTTGTGGTAAGTTACTAAACCCATTTTTACACTAGACAGCTATTAGTGTTTTCTTCATATCTTGTTGTATAGAACTCTGTTTTAAGTAATCCAAACTTTGTTGGAAAGATATTTTGATAGCTCTATAACTCTTATTCTGGCACCAAAACCTAGTTTTACTTGTATTTTCCCGAAAAGGGATCATAAAGTACAGGGAAGGTGCTGCCAAAATTTTCTGTTTTACAAACTCTTCTCATATTATTGTTAGTATTTTTAGCATAACATTCTGTACAAAACTGATATTAGGGTGATTCAAGATTTTATGAGTCTCTGAGACATATTTATACAGCTTTAATGAAGACTATATAGTCTAGTTTGTCCGTTTAAATCTTTAAAACTGAGCCACAACACAAGACAATGGTACTGTCCAGAATTTCTGTTTCAAAAATTTAGGGTGATTTTCACCAATATCATGTTTAGTTTGACATGTTAAATCACTGAAAATATATAGATATTTGATTATGTACCTAAGGTATATATACCCTTGTAATAGGGAGGTGTTTGAGAAAGTGGGATTTGGTTGGTCTATCACGTAGACGATTCGAATGTCCTCAAGTTGTGGTTGAATTGTTTTGTGGTAAACACCAAGGTTTGTGTATAAACTTGAAGTTGTACTCTTTTTACTTGCTGGAATATTTTGAAATAACATGAGCTTTTCTTTTTATTGTCTTCAATTAATATTGTCGTATTCATGTTAATCATGTATTGCAAGATATTCGCTAACTCGCCCACTTGTACGGATTGCTTGATCATTTTGCACTCTTGTTGGGACTTTGTCATTCTTATGGTAGTGACTTTGTCACTCATATCATCATGCCTCTTGATTCAGATCTTTTTCCATCTTAACTTTGGATTTGTAGTTCGTCTTAATTTATAGAAATTCTTTGTGTTAAGTGCGAACTAGGAAGCCATATTTAATATGGTTCTTGATTCTTTTGACTATTGGGTATTGACCCTACTTGAGTTGGACTTCGGTCCATCTTGATATCTTCTATTGCTTAGTGTGATGGCATGACGCACATAATTGGCGAAAAATGAATATTTGGTAAACTCTCTCGGATTGATAGTATACGCTTTTTTGACACTTGAATCTTGAACATTGTTATTGATATTCGAAAATACTTCAAGGTTTGATATTCGATGATTTTAATATATATTTATTCACATATTTTAAATTTATATTTAATTTTAGCTACCTATGACTAAAAAGGGGAATTGGAGAATTTAATGGCTCCAAGCCCAAAATTTATATGCCACTAAGCTTTATGCTTAGCTATAGTTGTTTTGTATCGTAGGTAATGTACGGGATGAGATTTGAAGACAACCTTATGAAGTAGTATTTTTGGGAGCATTTATGGAGATAACATTTGCATATGTACCTAGGTTTTGTATAATTTTGGGACTTGTACGTGATCTATATATCACACTTGGAGGCTTGTTAGATCTCAAGATCAAAATATTATAACATGTAATTTGGTGACTTGCTTTTGTTGTTTTAGGGTGTGTTAATAGCTAAAGTCTTGTAATAAACTTAATTTACACTTTGTCTCGTAAAAATGTACAAAGGAGAAGACTAGTTTTCCTATTATTCTCGCTAGTTTGAAATTCATGTACAAAATCAATATGCAGCGATGTTGAACGAAAAGTATAATTTTGTTATGAAGTTTCTTTAAACATGCCGATTATCCTGGAAGGGTTGTATCACTTTATCTTGATATTTTGACATTGTATTTCATTTAAGAAATTTTACGAAGTGTATTTTCAAAAATTAAAATATTGCACCTTAAAACCTTTATCGCATGGGCCTATTTCCACTACTAAATTATTATGAATGTATTTTTAGATTAATATCTTCTGAATGTTGCAAGTAGTAAGTTAGATTTATTTCATAAGAAGCACCCTTCCAAAGGGGTTTCTACATAAGATGCTTAAATTGGACTCTCCCTCATGGTGTGTGGGATGTAGCTCTCTAGAAACAAATGTGAGAACTAAGTCCATAAAATAGGAGAAGAACATGTTGGTCTGCCTAGCTCGTAGGTGTGCCACTATTTCCTAGCAGCCCCTCTCAACTGAAATATCGTGAAGTGCACCCCATTGGACTCTATGAAATCCAAGTTGCGAAGCATCTGATGACATATGTCTAGAAAATCATCTGCATCCTTTGAAGCATCACCATCAAAGTGAGGTGGATTTAGCCTCTGAAACCTATCCATCCTCTTCTGTTCCTCAGTGAAGGTAGCAGGCATAACCACGGGTCTAGCACTACAATGGGCTGCTCGCTGCCAACTGGCATTACTTTTGGTGTGTGAAACATCATCTACCTGCTCCAGAGTACGAGTAGCAGAGTTATGAACTCTTTCTCCATCCTGAGATGTGGTTGGGGACACTAGGACTACTCTAACCTGAGGAAATGCATTAATAAAACTTACCATCTTAGCATGGCTTCCTGATATACATGGATGTTGAGCTGGAACTTATCCTCCCCTGATCCATTGGTGGATCCACTGAAACTATCCTGGTGCGCTCACGGAATGCGATGGATGCTCCACCTCTAGATGTGACTATGCGACCCCTAGAGAGAGCCTTGGCGCTATCGTGGGCCCTGCCTCTCCCAGCTACCGCTGGTGGTACTGTCTATCCATCACCTTTTGTTGTTGCTGAAGCACAGTTTCTCACCATCTGTGAGAGGGTAGGAGAGAAAGACTTATACTTAGACTTAGACAATAATGTAAAGAATTCCTAAGACCTATAGTCTCTCGTAGATAGATACATATATCTCTATGTTAATCCACAAGACTCTACTAGACTTATTCGTGACTTGTGAGATCCTAAGAACCTAGAACTCTAATACCAACTTGTCACGATCCAAAATCCCACCAATGATCGTCATGGCGCCTAACCTGCTTTATAGGCGAGCTAACACTCAACAATAATAATATGATCTAATTATTGATTCAGTAACTGAGTTATAGCATAAATAAGAAATTTGAATAAGCCTCAAAATAATATCACGATTACATAAATTAAAGACAAGGTCTAAACATGACCACTACTGTCTCACAAACTCCCAAAATCCAGTGTCACGTTATCACGAGCATCTATTAAGAGTAAATTATCTTAACTGAACAACAACATATGTTCGGAAAGGAAAATACATAGACAGAGATAGATAAAAAGAACCAGGGGACTTCATGTGCTGTGGATCAGATCAAGTAAAGAAGCTCACCATGATGCTCCAAACAGGCTCCTAAACTGCTGGATGGGTACCACTATTACCTGTCTCAGAATTTGCAGAAGAATGCTCAGAAGTTTAGTATGAGTACAAAACCTTGGTATTCAGTAAATATAAAGTCTAGACTCGAAGAAGTTATGACTAGGGATCGACACTGGCACTTACCAATAGTCCAATAAGCAAGTGAAAATATAATTAGAACATAGAATAAAGCATGACATCATCAGTCCGATTCAGAAGTAGAAGAATAATAAATCTATAATTTAGACATGTTTTTCAGAAGAGAGTACAATTTCAGTTATTTCAGTTCTTTTCATAATCATCATATGAGTCAATCAACGATCATGTAGAAGCAACTATATGAGTCTAGGATGCAAATGCATACTCTTCAGTCACTCTCAATACCTCATAGCACACTTCCATATTTCCTGATACTAGCTAAGTGTTCACACCGAGCATCAATATGGGTGTTTGCGCTCATAAAGTCCAAAGTAATATGGTTAAGCACCTTACTCCAGAAGGACGAATCCATATCCAAGTATTATTGCGTCATGCAACACAATTCAATCATCATACCATCAATAATCAATAATCATTATCGACTCACAATATTGATTCTACCAAAATCCGCAATTTTCTCAATATCCAACTCTCCAATTCATGTGTATGCATATGAGATGATATGATCAAAGTGCACTAGGACATAATAATAAAATACAGATAAATATTGTCATGAATAAGATATGGTTATGGTTAATCATGTAATTCCACTTTCAATAACAGTTCAAAATGCTTATATAATATTCTTTATTCTAATCATGAGCAAAGTAAGGAAATAACAAATACATCATAAACCAAGTAAGGAAATTGTATGACTAAGGCTAATTACAAAGCTCAACATGATGAAATAAATCCATCATGTCCAAATCAACAGGTCATAACCCCAACATGGTTAGTCATAGAATTAACGAAACATAGAATAAACAATTCACATAGTACGAATAAGGCATATAATAAGCCAAACTCTATCTGGCTATGGTCACAACCTATCTATAGATATACGCTCGTCAGTTGTATATACATGGTACCTAAATAAAGAAATAAATAGCAAATGGGTCACCTATGGAGAAAATTCCTCTTACAAGATTAGACAAGAGACTTTTCACCGATGAACACCTTTGACCTTCCAAAACTTCTGTTCCTTTCAAATCCACCTCCAAACGATACGAATCTAATCAATCATTACTCAATAAAGTCAAATATTGTTATAGAAATCAACTCCAAATAATAAAGTTTCTATCTTTAATCAAATCCAGAAAATTGAACAAAACGTTAACCTGCACCATAGGGTTAAAAATTGAGTCTAGGGATAGATCACATTAATTCATAACCCCACTAGCCCAATTATGTGATTTGATTCATAATTCGAGTCTAAGTTGACTCTCAAATTTTCAAAATACACTTTGTTAAGTTGTAGGCAAAACCCCAAATTTCTCTTTAAAATTCGATGTCTTAGATATAGAAATCCATTGGGAATCACATCCTAGTAGAATTTATTTACCCTCAAAAGTGTAGTGAAAATCTCCTCTAAAATTGCTTTTTCCCCAGCCCCAAATCTCAAAATAGTAAAAAATGAACTAAACTCGATATAGTATAATCTACCAAGCATCTTCGCATCTACAGATACAAAGCTACAGGTGCGAACCTCGCTTCTGTGACCAAAACCACGCTACTGCAACCTCCCATCATCAGCCCGACCAGCGCATCTGCGACCAAACTTCTGCAGATGTGGAACCACATGTGCAACCACAACATCCGCACGTGCGATCTCCACAGGCTTGCCTAATCTCACATGCACACAACCTTTTTTGTAAATGCGACCTACGCATATGCGTGCCTCCAATTGCAGGCGCAACCAACCACCATAACCAGCCCTTCGCAAGTGCAAACTAAACCATCGAAAGTGCGGCATTTGCATGCGCACTTACCTTCGCAGGGACGATGCACCAAACACCAGAAATTCCCAAACAACTTCAAAATGGTTTGAAATAGTCCAGAAACACACCCGAGCTCCCTGGGCCCCCGTCCAAATGTACAAATAAGTTCATACACCTAATTTAAACTTATCCAAAAACTCAAAATATCACAAACATCAGAAACAAGAGTCGAAGATAAAAAATTCTTTCCTTAACTTCCCAACTTACAAACTTCGCCAAACGCGTTAGAATCATAGTTAGACATTTCGGATCACGGCCAAACTTTGCACAAGTTCATATCAACCATTAGGACCTATCCAATCTCTCAAAATCACCATCCGATTTTGGTAATACCAAAGTTAATTATCGATCAAACTTATCAACTGTCCAATTCTTTAAATTATCAACTATCAATAAAAAGAGACAAAACCTTTTAGGAATCTCCAAATTCAAATCCGAATATATCGCCCAAATTCAAAATTACCATACGAACCTATTATAATCACCAAATCCCCAATCTGAGGTCGTCTACTTAGAAGTCAAACCTTGGTCAACGGTTATAATTAAAGCTTCCAAAAAATAGAACTTAGTGCTCCAATTCACTCCTAAACCCTCCATAAACCAAACCAACCATCCCCGCAAGTGATTAATGGAACAACAACAATAGCCGGAATGAGACAGATTTTTATTAAATGATCAATGGATCAACAACATTAGCATGACAGGTGACACATCTCATCAGGAAGATCAAAGACCTAAGAGTTCATGGGAACTTTTTCCTTTAGCATTGATACAGAGAAGTCAATTCCGATATTTTTTGCTAATGCAGGAGGACATAAAAAGCAGAATTCTTTCTTCACCACAGGATTTAGTTCTCTCCTGGGAAGTTAAGTTTTTCTTGAAAAATGATATCAAAGGAATTCCTGTTTTTCTTGTCAGGTCACAACGAAAGAACTTTATTTTTTATTATGGTTAATTTAGGCATAAGTTATCAAGTTCTTATTTTTTTGCAAAACAAAAGGAAGCACTTCGTTGGAAAGAATCTCCTTGCTTATCTAATAGCAACTCTTATAGGACTCTTTTTGTATAAGGATGAAATCTTCATTCTTCATGTAATTCAAGTAGGATTGGACAAATATCCAATCTCCCTCTCTCTGTAATTTTTTGGAAGTGCAATAGATAGGTTTGGTCTTAAATCCAACACTACCACAATGGTTGTTTTTTGTTTTAATCTTTTTTTTTCAAAAAAAAAAAAAAAAAAAAAAAAAAAAACAATCCCCGCATGTCATGCAACATCAAAAAAGATTAGGGGAAGCCTCAAATCAGGTAATTGGATTCTAATACTCAAAACGACCGATTCGGTCATTACAAATTCAGTACACCTCAGTACAAGCTAATTTTCGCTATAGAAAATATGTAAAGATCATTGAATATTGTAATTACATAAAAATATCATCGGTATATCTCAATTATCATAGTATTACTGAGTTTAGAAATGCTCTGGCCTCATTTTTTAATTTGTCTCATTTTCATAGAATGAAATAACCATCCAGACGGCTTTTATTTAACAAAAATAATCTAAAATGGTTCTCCACAGAAAATTTAAAGGGATTATCTGAAAATAATAATGTATCACATCCAGTAACGAGTGCATTATCTGCTGCCTAAAACGAATAGTTAAATTTTTTACTGAATTATCAAGAGGGATAAATAAAATGCTAAGAAAACGGGAAAAAAGTGGAATTTCCAATGAAATTAACGACCACGTGGCTTGTATGATTGGATTAGCAAACTATAAATTGAGCAGGCCTAAATGTCATAATTTAAAGCAATAAAAGTGTTTTTGTTGAAGCCTTTTAATTTCTCCCATCATCTTATTCTCTTTTTTTACCAATAATCTTATCCAAAGATGCCTTACGGACAGCTTGAAGTTTATGTTGCAAATGCCAGAGGCCTTGATGACACAAATTGGCTCAGTATGTTCTTCACTAACTCCATTTTATAACGTGTTAAATTTTACTGATTATCTGAAAATTCATTTATACGATTAATTAGATAAATCCGAGAGTACTTCACATGTTGAAGAAGAACCTCAATCAAATTTTATAATCTTGTATTTTTCTTGTTCCTCTGTATATATAGTTCAAGGTCATTCTCTCATGACAAATAGATCTGTGTAAAGCGTTGGCAATATGATTAATAAATTTGAAACCAACGTATCTAAATTCCATCTCTATAGTCAATTCATTAGAATTGTCATATTAGGTTTGCTTTCTCATGCATGGGATATTATGTGAATTGGTATATCAAATTGCATGCAACCACTGACGATATATCCTAGATCTGTCTCGAAATCTGAAAGAAAAAAACGAAAAAAATTAGATAATGTGTGTGTTTGTGTGCGTATATAAATATATATATATATATATAAAGAGAGGTGATTGTTTAAAAGAAAATATTGCGGATTATATTTTATTAAACTATACTTTCTCCTTTAGTAATGAATTGGTTACTGAATATAATTGTTTCTTAAAATTCCAAAACAGCTGATATGAATCCTTATGTGGCTGTCACCTGCCGTACTGAAGAGAAGAAAAGCAGTACTGCATCAGGTTTGTAATTAATTAATTAACTTGGATTAAACCTTGAAATTTTCTTGTATCCGAGCTATGTTAATAAAAATAAATTATATATTTTTATAGGTGAAGGATCCGACCCTGAATGGAGTGAGTCTTTCCTCTTCACCATCACTCGTGGTTGTGACGAGCTTCACATCAAACTTATGGATGAAAATACATTCCAAGACGATGATTTCTTAGGAGAAGCAACGTTAATAATCTCGCTCATTATATTCCTTAATAAAATTAAGTTTTTGTTATGCGATTAAAATAACATTATTTTTTGTTAATTAAAAATAGAATTTCCTTGGAAGAAATGTTTCGTGAAGGAGAAGTAGGATCAACTTCTTATCAGCTTTACAAGGATGATGAAGAATGTGGATCCATCAGACTTGGCCTCACTTTCACTCCTGAGGAGGTAATACATTCGTCAATTTTAAAATTATAATTTTCACCATTGGTATAATTCAGTATGTTATACCAGGTTATATTTATAGCATGTTTTCTATCATATAAAATATACTTACTATTTATTCTAGGTTACTAACGTTTATTATATAGATTTATCTGTAATAAATACATGATCATCCAAAGACTCAGGGAAATGCATATATTCTATCAATCCCAGCAACCATTAGCAAAAACACCCCCCTGATCATTTGGTTCCTAGGAGGTCCTTCCAAGCAGAGGTGGACCCATGTGTATGGGTGAGAGGTCACCGGATCCCGTAAATTTCGGTCGAAATTTTGTATATATATACGCATATATATTGAAAATAGTTAATTTAAAGCAGTTGGCACCCTGAACACTAAAAGCATTTAGGAGGCACTGGTTGAACAGAATAATGTGCTCCGTCGCGTAAAAATTCTGGGTCCGCTTCTATTTCCAAGTGTATGAAACTAAGTTGAATTATATCATAGGATATAGTATAGAAACATTAACATTGTCTTTCCAATCTCATCGTATATGAAAATAATAGTTGTACAATGAATATCATAGCAACTATCTGCTGACATATATCATTTTCTTATAGTGTTGTCAAAGAGACTCTATGAATGACAAAAAGATAACCATGAATGCACGGGATGCCACCCTCTTATGCAAAGGAGTGATCACTAAAGCGCGAATAAATCTGTTTCTGGAAATATCTTCAGGTACCCCGCGCACCTTTTTTGCGCTGAAACACGGTACTATCGTCTGTACTACTAGGCCTTCAGTAAAAATATACTCTAATATATAACCTTTTCTAAAAATGTCCAAATAATGAACTTTTTGCAAAGTTGAAAATAGTCTCAAACTTAAATTTTTTTTTCTTTGATATGAACTGTTGGCCCAAGAAAGAGAATAGTTTTGAAGACTGACAAAGGAATTTAGAAATGAACTAGGTCCATCACTGGTAGACACAGACACAGCCAGAATCAAGGCACTTGAGATGCACATAATGAAGATAAGCGTATTCGGGCAGAATAAGATATCTCTTGATCGAAAATATTGCAAAAACGATGAGGGATTTAGGAGTTGAGACTGCCTAGAACTCTTCCACCAAAGAAGAGTAGCATTAGAACTCTAGTTAATTCTTTATCTACAAATCTTATATACTGCGGATTGTTCTTATTATTCAGGTACGCACAAAAGCAGAAGCTAAATGTGAATTGAGAGCAAAATAGTAAGGCAATTTTGCAAGCAGTTCGTGTGAGATGTAAGTGTGCAAACCTGAAGCTACTTGAACCAGCTAGAAGAACCAGTTTCAAGTGTCACTCTTTTAATCTAGTTCATTTGTAGTAGGTGGTTTTATCTTGTACCTTTCATCTTTATCTAGAAGCATTTGTTATAGGTACGTTGTGTTTTCAAGTTAGAGTTAACTTGGAGTTGTCGCAAACAGTTAGAGGCTGGTTTGCCACAAGGGATTAGAGATAGTCTTAGATTTACAAAAGAGTTTTGTAAATGCAGTTTTGGCTCACTGATTTAGTAAAGAGTTTTGGAAAAATCCTACTAGGAAGTAGGTCGTGATTTTTTCATCGTTTGAGTCAGGTGTTTTTCACGTAAAAATCTATGTGTTCTTTAATTTCTGTACTTATTATTCCGCAACAATAGTAGTAGGAACACATAGAAGAACCAGGTCCTNGTGTGGTATTGAAACATAAAACATCAATTGGTATCAGAGTAGGTTATCCTTGAAGAGGCTAACACCTTAAGAGAAGATCAAGATGAGTGCACCACTTGGGAACTGGGAAGGACAATCAACTGCTAGGCCTCCACTCTTCAATGGCCAGTACTACTCCTAGTGGAAGAACAGAATGAGAGACCATATAATTGGAGAAGACTACGAACTATGGGACATTGTTACTGATGGTCCTTTGGTTATCGTGAAAAAGAATATTGAAGGATTAGATGTGCCAAAGACAAGAGCTGACTGCACTGCTGAGGACTTGAGAAAGTGAGAGAAGAATGCTAAGGCCAAGAAATGCCTTATGTGTGGACTTGGTCCAGATGAGTACAGCAGAATTCAAAGATGTACTACTGCTAAGGAAATTTGAGACACTTTGCAAGTGGCTCATCAAGGAATACCTCAAGTGAAGAGGTCCAGAGGTACTCTACTATACTCTTAATATGAGAACTTCACTATGAAGGAAGGTTATCCAAGAGATATATACAAGGTTCACTACACTAACTAATAAACTTAAAGTCTCTTGGAAGGATTTTTCTTGAAGAAGACAAAGTTGAGAAGATTCTAACAAGGGTTCTGCCAGTTTTTTGGGAAAGCAAAATCACTACAATTCAGGAATTAAAGAACATTGCAACTTTTAAACTGGATGAGCTGATTGGAAATCTCACTGCATATGAACTCAGAAGGCAAACCATGAAGATGGATATACCCAAGAGGAAAGGAGCCTGCACTCAGAATCACTGAAGGAGCTGAGCTGGAAGAAGATGAAATGGCTATGATCACTAAGGACTTCAAGAAATAACTTATAAGAGGAAAAGGCTCTTCAAGAGGTGGAAACTACAACAAAGCAAGGGTTCCTTAAAAAACGACCAATGAGGACTGCTATAAGTGTGGGAAGACTGATCATCACATCAAGAACTTTCCTCAATGGGAAATTTAATGGAAGAAGGAAAGATCTGAACGAAAGAACAGGAAGAAGGAACAGGTTCATCCCAAGAAAAACAAAGGATCAACAAAGGCTATGGTTGCTTCTTGTGGAGAAAGTTCAGATGAGGAATCAGATGATGAAGATGGAGATGAACAAGCACTTATGACAATTGGAGAATCTGATGAGGAATTTCATGAGGAATCTGAGGTAAGTATAATTCATCTCAAAGACAAGATTATGTTTTTCTCTAAAGAAAAACTCTCTGAATTATTTCTAGATTTCATTGATGAATATGAGCTTATAAATAAAGAAAGGGAACTACTGTCAAAAGATTGTGTGATTTTAAAAGCAAAGTGTAAGAACCTGGAACTCAGAGTCAATGAGACTGTGAGTAAGAATACTGCTCTGAAGAACCAGATTCATACACTTGAAGCAAATGTCCTTGAGTTAAAATCTGAAAATCTAAACCTGAAATTAGGAACAAGTAAAAAGACAGTTGATTGCACACAACTCACTCGAGAGGAAAATATAGGCAAATTGAAAGATAAGTTGTATAAGAAGGATGATCAGGTAAGAGTGTTTAAGGAGAATCTAGGCAAGGTCAAGCATGAATTATAGAGAACTAGTGAGTGGAACATGTCCTCTGATGCTTTTTCATGGCTACAGGAACATCATAGTAGCAACAAGAGAGGACTTGGCTTTGAGAATCAGCAACCCAAGTGGGATCCCAAAAGCAAGTACCTCACTCTTCCTGAGAACAAGATTTGTACTCACTGTGGTAAGACTGGTCACTATAAAAGTGAATGTAATGCAAAACAAAAGGCCAGTCAAAAGAACAAAAAATTTGTTGAAGGTAAGAATTGGTTACAAAGTTGGGCTAAAAAGAATTTAATTCATCCTTTTGCCTATAGAAAGGTACCCAAACTAGTTTGGGTTCCTAAGACTAACCCCTGATTTTCTTTTGTAGGTTCAAGTGAAAGTGAGCAGTCAAATATGGTACATGGATAGTGGCTGCTCAAAGCACATGACAGGAAGCAAGGACCAGTTCCTTTCCCTTGAGGACCTCAAAGGAGGAAATGTCTCCTTTGGAAATGGAAAGAAAGGTGAAATCATTGGGGTTGGTAAGGTAGGTAAGAATGACCCTCATTACATTGAGAATGTCTACTTGATAGACATCCTGAAATACAATCTAATAAGTGTATCACAATTGTGTGATAGAGGTAACTTGGTAGCATTCACCTATACTAAATATATTGTGATAAATCTTATCACTGACAAGATTATTTTGCAGGTAAAACGAGTGAACAATATATATATTGTAGATTTGTCCACACTTTCAGAAAATTAACTAACTTGTTTGAGTGTGATGGACAGTGATCCCCTCCTTTGGCATAAGAGACTTGGACATGCTAGTCTAAGTGAGCTCAACAAATTAGTCTCCAAGGACTTGGTGATAATACTGCCTAACAGCAAGTTCAAGGAAGACAAAGTTTGTGAGGCTTGTGCAAGGGGGGAGCATGTAAGATCCTCATTTAAATGCAATAAAGTGGTGAGTACAACCAGAACTATGAAACTGGTCTATATGGATCTTTGTTGTCCAATGAGAACATTAAGAAGAGGTGGTAAGAGATATGTGATGGTGCTGGTTGATGATTACTCTAGATTTACCTTGACATTTTTTCTAACATCTAAAGATGAAGCATACTTCTTTTGTTAGAAAAACTCAGAAACAATTAGGAAATCAACTTGCATCAATTAGGTCTGATCATGGCACTGAATTTGAAAATACAAAATTTGCTGAATTTTGTGATGAGCATGGCATAGATCATAATTTTTCTGCTCCTAGAACTCCACAACAAATTGGAGTAGTTGAAAAAAAGAATAGGTTACTTGAAGATATGGATAGGACTATGCTTCTTTCTAGTAAACTGCCCCATAGCTTCTGGGCAGAAGCTGTAAATACTGCATGTTACATCATAAATAGGTGCATGGCAAGACCTCTGGTAGAGAAGACTCTCTATGAGTTACTTAAGGGGAGAAAACCAAATATATCCCACCTTAGGGCATTTGGTTGCAAGTGCTTTGTACACGATAATTGTAAAGACTCCCTAGGTAAATTTGATCCCAGAAGTGATGAGGGAGTATTCTTGGGATATTCTTCACATAGTAAAGATTATAAAGTCTATAACAAAAGAAATATGTGTGTTGAAGAAAGTGTTCATGTGGCTTTTGATGAAACTAACATTATTTCTGAGAGACATGAACATGATGATAAAGCAATTGGGCTGGTTAGAAACTAAAATGAAACCACAGACCAGACTGAAGCTTCACTGGAGGAAGGAACATGTGATGGAACAGGTTCATCCATCCCGGGCAACATGACAGGGGGAATAGAACAAAGAGGAAATAATTCTCAAACATCAGCGGAACATGTCCCTAAAACTGTTCCACAACAACAAAACATTGAAGGAACATCAAAGGGAAACCAGTTGGTTGTGAAACCCTACAGATATCAAAGTTCTCATCTTATTTGAGAACATCATTACTGATCCAACCTCTGGAATCGAAATCAGATCTTATTTAAAGAATCTTTGTGCTTTTGATGCTTTCTTATCTCTTATTGAACCTAAAAATATTGCTGAGGCTTTGCAGGATGCAGACTGGGTAAATTCAATGCAAGATGAAATCAACCAATTCGAGAGGATTCAAGTTTAGCATCTGGTACCAAGACCCTTGGCACTAAGTGGGTCTTTAGAAAGAAACTTGATGAAGATGGAACAGTTACAAGGAACAAGGCAAGATTGGTAGTTCAAGGATATAGTCAGGAGGAAGGAATATACTATGATGAAACTTTTTCTCCAGTTGCAAGGCTGGAAGCTATAAGACTCCTTATAACCTTTGTTGCTTACATGGAATTCACCCTTCACCAGATGGATGTCAAAAGTGCCTTCCTAAATGGCTATCTAAAGGAAGAAGTGTTTGTCAAGCAACCTTCAGGGTTTCAGAACAAGGAAAATCCTGATCATGTGTACAAACTTGACAAAGCACTTTATGTACTCAAGCAAGCTCCAAGAGCGTGGTATGAAAGATTATCAAAGTTTTTGCTGGAGCATGACTACAAGAGAGGTAAAATTGACAACACTCTGTTATTGAAAAAAAAAGGTAAAGATCTCTTGGTAGTTCAGATATATGTAGATGACATAATCTTTGGAGCAACTACTGATAAGATAAGTAAAGAATTTGCTAAACTAATGGGTAGTGAATTCGAAATGAGCATGATGGGTGAGCTTAATTTCTTTTTAGGCTTACAAATTAAACAAAATTCAAATAAAACTATGATCCATCAGCAGAAGTATGTAAAAGAGTTTCTTAAAAGGTTTGAAATGGAAGATTCCAAAGAAATCGACACTCTTATAGAAACTGCCACAAGGTTGGATATAGATGAACCTGGTTCATCTGTTGATCAGAAGTTGTACAGGGGAATGATTGGTTCATTATTGTATCTCATTGCTAGTAGACCTGACATTGTTTTCAGTGTAGGCCTATGTGCAAGATTTTAGGCAAATCCAAAAGAATCCCACTTGACTGTTGTCAAAAGAATCTTCAGATACCTAAAAGGCACCACTGATATCTGTCTTTAGTACCCAAAAGGTAGTAATTTTAATCTTGTGGGATATGCTGATGCTGACTATGCAGGTTTTCTTATGGATAGAAAGAGCACCTCAGATATGGCACATTTTCTTGGCTCATGTCTTGTGTCTTGGGCCACCAAAAAGTAAAATTTTGTGGCCCTATCTACTGGTGAAGCTAAGTATGTTGTTGCTGCCTCATGTTGTGCTCAATTATTATGGATTAAACAGCAATGATGGACTTTGAAATAGATGTTTGTTGTATTCCTATATTTTGTGATAACACTAGTGCAATTAGTATGACCAAGAACCCCGTTCATCACAAAAGAACTAAGCACATAGATGTTAGACATTACTTTTTAAGGGACAATTATGAGAAGGGATTGATAACTTTAGAGTTTTGTGCTACTGGCAAGCAGATTGCTGACATATTTACAAAAGCACTGAGTAGAGAGCATTTTGAAAGGAACATGTTAGAATTAGGGATGATTAAGATCACCTAGTTGAACCAGTTCAGTACGTACATGAAAAAATACAAAAAAAAATAAAAAAAAAGAATTTTTTTTTTGGTTAGAAAATCTGAAAGTTGTGTAAAAGTATACTCATGGGCCATATGTTAATATGACTCGCTGGTCTCTAATGAAATTTTCTCTATTTTAGCAAATTGAGACATGATCAAGAGGATTCTCAATGAAGAACCTGGTTCATTAGGGCTGGTTCATCGGAACAGCTAGGTATGTTTTCTACACTCTGCACAATTTGAAATACTAATATTTAAATCATGAGCAGAGTCCTATCCATGTCCAAACTCTTCAAAATCCTATCCAATTAAGTTTGAACCAGTTTTGTTTCACCAAGAATCCTCACCAAATTAAAATACCTGGATTCTAGGGAAGCCTTAACCGTCTATTCAAATTGAAATTTCAGGATGATTAGACATCTATTTGACTTCTAAAAGCTGTCGTTATGTATTAATTACCCACCTCTTTTAAATCCTTCATCATCATCCCTGCTACTCCCCCATAATTTCTGATAACCGTCAAACCTCTCTCTTTTTTTTCTTTGCCTTCAAAATTCAATTAAGCCATGCCTTCCCTTACAGAACCATACTCGACAATGACGAATCCCAGTGATAATCCTGGAACACCCCCTCCCACTACCCCTTCCTCTTCTTCCACCACCCCTCAACCCAGTCCTACCCCCAACCTAGGAGAAGGAGAGTAAAAATGCTTGCTCAAAAAAATGTGGCCAGCCGTGTGCTCTTAAGAAAATTAAATGCCCAGCTTCAAGCAAGCCAAGCCCAAGATTCCCAAAATTCTGATTACTCTTTCAGATCGGCGATTGAGGTGGAAGAAACAGGGTCTTCCGATTCTGAACAGGTAACTTTTGTACCAAAACCTTCTTCTGAGATTGCTGAAATTTAGAAACTAGGTTCATATTATGTTGGGTCTATGATAGATGTGGAGATGCCTGAGACGAGAAGGAGAGGTGGTAAAAATAAAATTGAAAAAGAAAAAGAGAGTGAGGGAATACAGAGTGATGAGATGGGAAAAGGGAAAGAAGTGGATGATTCTTCACCCACCTCTGAATTTGTTATAATGGCCATTTGTGGAGCTGAGCCCGAGAAGGAGGAAGAAGGTAGCAAGAACACAGGGGGAAGTAGATCAGGAGAAGCCGCTGAAGGGCTAGTAAATCTTGGAAAGCAAGAAGATGAACCCAGTTCATCTACTGAGGAAACCCTGGCCGATCTCTTGAAAAAGATAGGTGACAGTTACAACCCTAAGAAGAAAAGAACTCCTAGAACTACAACCCCCGGTACAGCTAGAGCCAACAAGAAAAGGAAAGTTGCTCCTTCTGAGATTTCTGATATTCCTCTTCTAAGAGGAAGAACTACAAGGAGTAAGATTAAGCAAAGTGAGGACGAGTTGTAGAGAGCTTTAGATGAGAGTAAGAAAAAAAGAGTGGAAAAGGGAAGGAAAAAGTAGTTGAGCTTGTTGAGGCTGTTGAAGTGGATGAGATGGACCTGGTCCATCACAGTGAAAAAGTGACAGTTGAGGTAGAGGTTCAGACCCCTAAGCCCAAGAAAGCCAAGACTTCCTCAAAGAAGTCTTCATTTGTTTCTAAGTCTAGGTGAAAAAGATGATTAAGTAAATTTATCTTAAACTACTAAAATAAAAAAAGATAAGAAGAGAGGAATTTTTCTCACCATGGTTCTTAACTCTCCACCCATACTTGGGAGCCATTTCTTTCCACCGACGGTATTTTGGAGCTTTAATATCAAGGATTTTTTTAACCGATCGGTCCAGGCCGTGAACCCTTGGTGGTTCCCAACAAGTAGCTGAAATGAACAAAGTAAAAGAAAAATCATCAGCAAAGCAAAAAATTATCTTTTTACGAATAAAGGAAACAAATATGCGAAAACTTACGGGAAAAATTCCACGACTCGGGGAAGGCTGGAGTTGTGGTAGGGATGATGTCCCTGGTAGAAATAACAGCGAATCGCTCCATCCATACACAGTCATTGTCATCATCTACAATAGTGATAAGGGCATGGTGACCATGCTTGTTGAAGTTTAACACTCCCCCGCGAAAATTCTTGGGGGAGTAAAGGTTCATCATATGTATAGGAGTTAGGGTTTCCTAGTCTCAGTGCATAATTGATAAAGGAAGACCACTGTTCGCCATATTGATGGGCATACTTGTGCTATGAAAACTTGGTACGGGTGGAAAAATTCTAAAATGATTGGATTAAGTCCTCCACTCGACCTCAAGGAGAAGGGACCCAAAGTAAATGAATGTGTATAGACATACATAAACCCCTCTCTGGAGTAGGTAACTCGCTCTACACCGTATGGGGCAAGTATTACGACATTGGAGTAGTTGCAATACTCCTTCACGGTAGGGATACTAGAAGGACAGATGGAGGAGGGATACCAGCGAACTGGCTAAAACCTGTGACTTTGAGAGTTTGCAGACGCAGTTTGTTCTTGAAGATCCAATGCGGTGCTGAGATGGAGTGGTATGATGGTGTTAATAATGGGAGGTTTAGACTCAACATCAACCCCTTTGGCTTTGTTTTTTTTGGCCTCCGCTAAGAGAAGACCAATGTTTCCGAAGGAAGCAGTGTAAGAAGACGTGGTTGTAAAATATCGGTAAAGATGTTCTTACTGAGAAAGTTGAATGTTGTAGAAAATCTCTAAGGAAGTTCAGAAAAGGTGAAAAAGTTGTGGAAATAGTGAAAGTGAAGAAGTAAAAATGATTTGAAGCGGAGAAGTTATAGACGGCAAAAATCGTGGTCATGATTAACTCGAATGCTAGCAAAAATATTTGTTGACTCACGGGGTAACACGTGTTCGAGGTATTAAATGCGAGAAGACGTCCATCCTTTCTAATGTCAGAGACTGTTCAGGAACTTTCCCACCAAGGTAGGACTCTTCATCTACTTCCCGTTAATACTGAGTTGCATCACCGGAAAGTAAGGAGACTATCTATATGGGGTGAATTTGGTTGATACATGTTATTGAATGATAAAGTGACATGTGGAACCAAAGACATATAAAAGTTAAAGTAACAAATAACTGGCACCGAGTGCGAAGTATGTAACCAGTACAGGATGGATCCCGAACGAAGCACATTGGTGAAGATTTAAAGGTTTGACAACGAATAACATTTAATGTGCAGCTGTTACGGGGAATATATGCATTCAAAGACCACCCGTTATGCTCCCTTGATGGGGCATTTCTATTCTCATTCAAGAGAAGCTTGATTTTAGGATCTTGTCTCCCTAATGATAGCTATAAATAGCAGGATTGAAAACCCTTGTAGGACATGAAACATTCTCCACACAAAGTTGTACATCACTATTCTACGCTCAATCTAATAGTTGTATCATCACTTTATCATTTCTTTTACTTCTGCTCTCGAAAAGACTGAGTTCGAAGCCAGGCTTGCTATCTTCTTTAATTTCATTCGTTAATCTAATTTACATTCTTATTTAGTTACCATTTATTGGATCAAATCGGTTCGCTTGTCTAGTAACCACTCTATAAATTTAATTGTACCCACTACTACAAAACAGCAAATTTACGATCGTCAAATCAATCGAAAATCGTGTTTTTCCAACGGATTTCTAGCTGAAAAGTGTCATTCAAAAAATGTGATGACCCAAAGGGTAATCTTATAAATTAAAGCTCCATTTCAGGCTCATTAGCCTTAAAAAGACTAATATTATTTACCTCAATTTGCGTGAGTAGTACGGGTGTGAAACTGGAAAGCTTTTATGTGAAAATATAAAAAATAATAATTTTTGGAATTTAAAATTTGGTTTTAATTGACTTCGTTCAACATTTTTAGTGAAATAACTTGGATCCGGGTTACGACAATTCTGAGAGGTCCGCAGTAAAATATGGGACTTGGGCGTATGCCCGGAATCGGATTCCGAGGTCTCTAGCCTTAGAAATCAATGTTTGAAAGAAATTATTTTGCTGGATTTTTAAGGAAATAAAGAAATGAATTAATGTTTGAACTCATTGGTATCAGGCCCGTATTTTGGTTCCGGAGTCCGGTACAGGTTTGTTATGATATTTATGTCCTATCTGTGAAATTTTGAAGTGTTCTTGAGAAAAATCATAAGTTTTGAGGTTAAATTCATAATTTTAGATGTTATTTTCGTGATTTGATCGATGGAGAAAGTCCATACGATCGTTTTGACATGCGTGCATGTTTGGTTTAGAGCCCAGAGGGCTCGGGTTAGTTTCGGGTAGGCTTCGGGATGTTTTAAACTTGTAAAATCTGATGGTGCACCAGATCGGGTGTGCCCGCACCTGCGAGCCTTTGGTCGCAGGTGCGAGTGCCTTCCCGCAGGTGCGGCCCTGGCCAGTGTTCCTTGTTCCGTAGATGCGAACTCCCCATTGCAGGAGCGGGACCGCAGAAGCAGAAACCCCATCCGCAGATGCGACCCCAAAGGCTCGGTCCCATTTTCGTAGGAGCGGCCCTCTATCCGCACGTGCGGATGCACAGATGCGGCCGAAGCACCGCAGGTGCGAGGGTCGGGCAGTGAGTGCACTTTAATTTGAACCCCAACCCCTTTTCTTCATATTTTTCGAACTAATAAGACCTAGAGGCGATTTTCAACCCATAAGTTCATCCCCAAAGTGTTGGTAAACAATTCTAAACTATTCTCTTTCAATTACTCTATATTTTTCATCACTTTTCAATAAAAAATTAAAAAAATTCATGGTAGAAATTGGGGGTTTAGGTAGAATTAGAGAATTTTGTAAAAATTATAATTTGACCTCGAATTGGGGTCGGATTTTGAAACTAATTGCATATTCGGGTTCAGGGGTGAATGGGTAAACGGAATTTGGTCTGAATCCCAAGTTTGGACCAAGCGGGCCCAGGGTCAGGTTTTAACTTTTTTTGAGAAACTTAGAAAAATAATGATTTTTCAGTAAAGTTAGTTCCTTTAACATAAATTAATAATATTAAACTAATTATGATTAGATTCGAGCGGGTTAGAGGCAAATTCGAAACGAAAAATGCTAATTAAGCAGTGAGTGGCCTGCGAATTTGAGGTAAGTGTTTGGTTTAACCTTGACTTGAGGGAATAGGAATCCCCAACTTAATTTCTATGTGAAATTAAAATGTGTGTGGTGTATAGGTGAGGTGACGAGTATCTATGCACCCCCAAATTATCTGCTTAACATGACCCTTTCTCCGTTTCCAAGTATTTGCTTCCGGGTTTAATTGTTTCATGATCATTGATGTTTATATGTCGATTTGGATTCGTTAACTTATTGTTAAGTATTGTCTCAAGTATTTTGGAAGTGTTGGATGTTCTCTTGGTTTTGTTATGTTACATAAGAATTGAATTGCATTTCAGTGTTACGATATGTATATAATTTTCGGTTGATTTCGTTGTGAAATGATTGATGAAGTTTATGAGTTCTACAGTTTCTGTTTACAATTGTTGATACAAAAAAGTTGTGAAAGGCTTGGCCTGAATTGTGAAAGTTTTTGTAAATAAACTAATATGATATGTCTGGTGGGAGCGGGTTGCACACTGCAATAAGGAGTGATAAGGGTGGACTGGTGGGATCGGGTTGCATGCCGCAACACAGGAAATAAGGGTGATAAATATTTAGGGAGGAGCAATAAGGGGGGACAGGTGGGAGCGGGTTGCGCGCCGCAACAACGAGCGATAAGGGAGAATAATTATGTTTTACTGATTTTCAAAAATAAGGATTTGGAAAACTCCGATTTTATTAAAAATATTTTCATACTCTGATTTTTACTGTGATTTAAATCGAAACTTGGAAACTTGGAAATTTTGAGGAATTGATTATAGCTGATATCTTAAAATAATTATCCGAGTTATTTTTATTTACTGTTGCAAGTTACGGGTTATTTATTTTATTATTATTATTTCTTTCTTGTTTTATTATATATTCTTTACAGGTTATATTGTTAATGCCCACCCGTAGTCTCGTCATTACTTCGTCGAGGTTAGGCTCGGTACTTACTCAGTACATGGGATCGATTGTACTGATACTACACTCTGCACTCTTTTGTGCAGATCCAGGTACCGGCCAGAGTTAGGGGATTTTAGTAGCTGACATCATCATTCGGAGACACGAGAAAGATCTGCTGGCATCCGTAGATTTCTGGAATCTTCTCTTTACTTTATAGACGTTGTTTTATTTCTTTCAAAGAAGAGATATATTCTTTCAAACCATTATTTGTAGTATTCTTAGTAGTTCATGAATTGTGACACTAGACCCTGGATAGTTATATAGTTAGTTTTAGTTCGTAGTTCGTTTCATCATATCGAATATTATTCCTGATTACATTTGTTGGAAATTATTAGATTTAGTTCATTTTAAATTATCTCAATGTGTTTAAGTAAATATTCAAAGAAAAATGGCTAATCAGGTTCTAACATTGGCTTGCCTAGCAAGTGTGGTGGTAGGCGCCATCACGATCCCGTGGGTTGGGAATTTTGGTCGTGACAAGTTGGTATCAGAGCACTAGGTTGCATAGGTCTCACAATTCAAAAACAAGCTTGATAGAGTTTGAGGGATCGGTACGAAGACGTCTGTACTTATCTCCCAGAGGCTATGAAGTTAGGAACAAACCCAATTTTTATTTCTACTCTGTCGTGCGATTCTTGGTATCTCAATTAGTGATTGAACTCTTCTACTCTCTCGCAGATGGCGAGAACACGTGCTTCTTCTTCCGCTGACCAACAATATGGTCTTCCAGAAGTAGAAGCTCCCATTAGGGTCAGAGGCCGAGGCCACGTCAGAGGCCGAGGCAGGGGCAGGACTCAGCCCATTGCTCATACTGCAGCCCTAGCTGCGGAGCTCCAGATTGAGATTCATGGGGGGGCTCTAGCTCAGACCGCTCCAGCTGGACTAGCTCAGGTCCTAGAGGGGGTTATTACTACCCCGGTACTTCAGGATGCTATGGTCCAATTAGTGGGCCTTATGGAGAGTGTATCCCAGACTGGCGTACTCCCTGTTGCAGCAGCCGTATCTCAGGCTGGAGGAGGGGTCTAAACTCCTGTTACCCACACTCCTGATCAAACTACTCCTCCGATTCATCCCCCAGCAGCCAACCCGGTTGGGGTAGTTCAGACAGTTGCTGCAGCCCCGATTGCTGAGGGGGAAGCTATGGCTTCCGATGCTTTTTAGAGATTGGACAGGTTCATCAAGCTTTTCCCTGTTCACTTCAGTGGTGCTACTTCAGAGGATCCTCAGGAATATCTAGACAGTTGTCACGAGGTTCTTCGTAATATGGGTATTTTGGAGACCAATGGGGTCGATTTCGCCGCATTTCAGATGACTGGTTCCGCCAAAAAATGATTGAAGGATTATTTGTTGACTAGACTAGCTGGGTCACCTACTCTGACTTGGGATCAATTTTCTCACCTCTTTTTGGAGAAGTTTTTGCCTATCACTACCAGAGAAGATAAGCGTCATCAGTTTGAGTGTCTTCAGCAGGGCGGCATGCCAGTTACCCAGCATGAGAATCATTTGGTGGATTTGGCTCGACATGCTATTCTTCTATTGCCCACAAAGAGGGAGAGGGTTAGGAGATTTATTGAGGGCCTTGTCCAGCCCATCAGGTTGTAGATGGCTAAGGAGACAAGGACTGAGATTTCATTTTAGGATGTGGCCAACTAGGCCAGGAGAGTTGAGACGGTTCTCGGGATGGGAGGTCAGGGGTCAGACAAGAGACCTCGCCATTCCGGTAGATTTAGCGGTGCCTTGTTTGGAGGCGGAGATACTCAGGGTAGAGGCCATTCTTCAGACATCTCATGGTGCCTCAGGTGGTCATGGCTCTTACTTGCCTTATTATAATCAGTCAACCCCTATCAAAGCACCTCCTCTTCAGAGTTATTATCGTGGTCAGTCGGTTCGTCAGGATCAGCCTCAGTATCAGGATGGGTGTTATGAGTGTGGTGAGTATGGGCACATTCGGAGATCTTGTCCAAAATTTTTGGGTAATCAGCCTCAGTACCAAAATTCTCGTACTTTAGTTCAAGCACCAGCTGCCCAGCCAGCCAGGGGTAGGTGTCAGGTAGTTAGAGGTAGAGGTCAGAATGTTAGATGTGGAGGTCATCATGCTAGAGGTGGAGGCCAGCCCTCTAGAGGTGGTGTCCAGCCCGTTAGAGGTGGAGGACCACCTTTCAGGGGTCCTCCCGTTGATGCAGTTCAGGGTGGTAGGGCCCAACCCCGATTATATGAATTTCCAGCCAGATCCGAGGCGGAATCCTCCAATGTAGTTATCACAGGTACCATTTCATTTTGTAATAAAGATGCTTCAGTTTTGTTTGATCCGGGGTCTACTTATTCTTACGTGTCATCCTATTTTTCCTCGTATTTGGTTGTGCCCCACGATTCCTTGAGTGTCCCTGTTTATGTGTCTACGCCGGTGGGGGATTCTATTATTGTAGATCGTGCATATCGTTCGTGCGTAGTCATTATTGAGGGTCTTGAAACTAGTGTAGGCCTTTTGCTTCTTAACGTGGTCGATTTTGATGTCATATAGGGCATGAATTGGTTGTCACCTTATTATGCCATTTTGGGCTGTCACGCCAAGACAGTTACTTTAGCTTTGTCGGGATTGCCTCCGGTAGAATGGAAAAGGACTCCTGGTCATTCTCCCAGCAGAGTGATTTCTTATGCCAAGGCTCGTCGCATGGTTAAGAAGGGATGTTTGTCTTATTTGGCTCATATTCGTGATTTTGATGCCAAGGTTTCTTCAATAGAGTCAGTGCTTATTGTTCGGGAGTTTCTCGAAGTATTTCCTGCAGACCTGCCGGGGATGCCACCCCACAGGGATATCGATTTTTGTATTGATGTTGCTCCGGGCACTCAGCCCATTTCTATTCCTCCATACCGGATGGCCCCGCTAGAATTGAAAGAATTGAAAGAACAGTTGCAAGACCTGCTTGATAGAGGTTTCATCAGGCCTAATGTCTCGCCTTGGGGTGCGTTGGTTTTGTTTGTAAAGAAAAAGGATGGATCGATGAGAATGTGTATAGATTACTGGCAATTGATAAAGTTACTATAAAAAATAAGTTTCCATTGCCGAGTATTGATGATTTAGTTGATCAGCTTCAGGGTGCCAATGTGTTTTCGAAAATTGATCTGAGATCGGGCTACCATCAGTTAAAGATTAGGGCGTCCGATGTTCCTAAAACAGCCTTTTGGACAAGGTATGGGCACTATGAATTTTTGGTGATGTCTTTTGGCTTGACTAATGCCCCAACAGCCTTTATAGATTTGATAAATCGAGTTTTCAAGCCTTATCTGGATTCCTTTGTAATTATGTTCGTTGATGATATTCTTATATACTCCCGTAGTTGGGAGGAGCATGAGCAACACCTCCGTATAGCACTCCAGACTTTGAGGGATAATCAGTTGTATGCAAAATTTTCAAAATGTGAATTCTGGTTAGATTCAGTAGCTTTCTTGGGTCACTTCGTATCAGCAGAGGGTATTCAGGTAGATTCTAAAAAGATAGAGGCATTCAAGAACTGGCCTAGACCCACTTCAGCCACGGAAATCAGGAGCTTCTTGGGTTTGGCAGGATATTACTGTCATTTTTTGGAGGGGTTCTCGTCTATAGAAGCCCCGATGACGAGATTGACTCAGAAGGGTGCCCCATATAAATGGTTGGATGAGTGTGAGGCGAGCTTTCAGAAGCTCAAGACAGCCTTGACTTCAGCATCGGTATTGATGTTACCCTCAGGTTCAGGATCTTTCACGGTATATTGTGATGCTTCCCGTATTGGGTTGGGAGCGGTATTGATGCAAGAGGGCAGGGTGATAGCATATGGGTCTCCGCAGTTAAAGATTCATGAGAATAATTATCCTGTCCATGACTTAGAGTTGGCATCCATTATTCATGCGTTGAAAATATGGAGGCACTATCTTTGTGGCGTGCCATGTGAGGTTTACACGGATCATCGTAGCCTCCAGTACTTGTTCAAGCAAAAGGATATTAATTTGAGACAAAGGAGATGGTTAGAGTTATTGAAATATTATGACGTCACTATATTGTATCATCCGGGGAAGGCCAATGTGGTGGCCGATACATTGAGTAGGAAGGCATTAAGTATGGGCAGCCTTGCATGTATTCCAATCGGTGAGAGACCGTTAGCTTCAGACATTCAGACTTTGGCTAATCAGTTCGTGAGATTAGATATTTCGCCCAGCCATGTTCTAGCTTGTACAGTTGCTCGGTCTTCCTTATTTGAGCGTATCAGAGATCGGCAGGATGATGACCCGCACTTGATGGTCCTCAGGGACACCATTCGGCACGGTGGTGCCAAGAAGGTTACAGTTGGAGATGATGGTGTTTTGAGGATGCAGGGTCGTATATGTGTGCCCAATGTTGATGGCCTTCGTGAGTTGATCCTTGAGGAGGCCCACAATTCTAAGTATTCTATTCACCTGGGTGCTGCCAAGATGTACCAGGACTTGCGACAACACTACTGGTGGCGAAGGATGAAAAAGGATATTGTTGCTTATGTGGCTCGTTGTTTGAATTGCCAACAAGTGAAATATGAGCATCAGAGACCCGGTGGTTTCCTTAAGCAGATAGAGATTCCTGAGTGGAAGTGGGAGCGTATCACTACGAACTTCGTTGTTGGATTCCCGCTGACTCAGAGGAAGTTCGACGCCGTTTAGGTTATTGTGGATAGGTTGACTAAATCAGCACATTTCATTCCAGTGGCAAGTACTTACATTTCGAAGCGGTTGGCAGAGATATATGTTCGAGAGATTGTTCGCCTTCACGGTGTGCCTGTGTCTATCATTTCTGATCGAGGTACGCAGTTTACCCCGCACTTCTGGAGGGCAGTTCAACGAGAGTTGGGTACACGAGTTGAGTTGAACACAACATTTCATCCTCAGACGGACGGACAGTCTGAGCGTACTATTCAGATCTTGGAGGTTATGCTCCGCACTTGTGTTATTGATTATGGGGGTTCTTGGGATCAATTCTTGTCGTTAGCAGAGTTTGCCTACAATAATAGTTATCAGTCGAGCATTCAAATGGCTCCTTATGAGGCATTATATGGTAAACGGTGTAGATCGCCAGTTTGGTGGTTCGAGCAGGGAGAGGCTCGGTTATTGGGTACAGACATAGTTCAAGAGGCCTTAGATAAGGTCAAGATTATACAGAATCGACTTCGTGCAGCTCAGTCTAGGCAAAAGAGTTACGCGGATCGTAAGGTTCGGGATGTGGCACTCATGGTTGGAGAGAGAGTATTACTTCGCGTATCGCCCATGAAGGGTTTCATGAGATTTGGAAGACGGGCAAGTTGAGCCCTAGGTATCTCGGACAATTTGAGATTCTTTATAGAGTGGGGGAGGTAGCTTATAGACTTGCGTTGCCTCCAGGGTTATCCTCAGTTCATGCGGTATTTCATGTATCTATGCTCCGGAAGTATCATGGTGACCCCTCCCACGTGTTAGATTTCAGCTTTGTCCAATTGGAAAAAGATTTGACTTATGAGGAGGAGCCGGTAGCCATTCTAGACCGGCAGGTTTGTCAGTTGAGATCAAGGAGTTACCCTTCAGTTCGAATGCAGTGGAGGGGTTAGCTTGTTGAGGCAGCTACTTGGGAGTCCGAGTCGGACATACAGAGTAGATATCCCCACTTGTTTGCCAGTTCAGGTAATTTTCTATGTCCATTCGAGGACGAACATTTGTTTTAGAGGTGGAGATTGTAATGATCCAAAGAGTCATTTTATAAATTAAGAATCCATTCCAGGCTCATTAGCCTTAAAAAGAATAATTTTATTTACCTCGATTTGCGTGCACAGTCCAGACGTGAACCCGGAAAGTTTTTATGTGAAAATATGAAAAAAAATAATTTTTGGAATTTAAAATTTAATTTTAGTTGACTTGGTTCAACATTTTTAGTGAACGGACCTGGATATGTGTTCCGACGATCCCGGGAGGTCCGCAGTAAAATATGGGACTTGGGCGTATGCCCGGAATAAGATTCCGAGTTCCCTAGTCTTAGAAATCAAATTTTGAAAGAAATTGTTTTGCTAGATTTTTAATGAAATAAAGAAAAGAATTAATGTTTGAACTCATTGGTATCGGGCCCATATTTTGGTCTCGGATCCCGATACAAGTTTGTTATGATATTTAAGTCCTATCTGTGAAATTTGGTGAGAATCGGAGTTGAGTTGACGTAATTCGGACGTCCGGTTGAGAAATAGTGAAATTGAAGTGTTCTTGAGAAAAATCATGAGTTTTGAGGTTAAATTCGTAATTTTAGATGTTATTTTCGTGATTTAATAGCAGGAGCAAGTTCGTATGATGTTTTTTGACTTGCATGCATGTTTGGTTTAGAGCCCCGAGGGCTCGGGTGAGTTTCGGGTAGGCTTCGAGATGTTTTAAGCTTGTAAAATCTGCTGGTGCACCAGTTCTGGTGTGTCCGCACCTGCGAGCCTTTGGCCGCAGGTGCGGCCCTGGCCAGTGTTCCTTGTTCCGCAGATGCGGACTCCCTATCGCAGAAGCGGGACCGCAGAAGCGAAAACTCGTCTGCAGATGCGGCCCTAAGGGCCCAGTCTCATTTCCGAAGGAGCGGCCCCCTGTCCGCACGTGCGGATGCGCAGATGCGGCCCAAGCACCGCATGTGCGAGGGTCGGGCAGTGAGTTCACTTTAATTAGAACTCCAACTCCTTTTCTTCATATTTTTCAAACTAAAAAGACCTAAAGGCGTTTTTCAACCCACAAGTTCATCCCTAAAGTGTTGATAAACAATTCTAAACTCTTCTCTTTCAGTTACTCAATGTTTTTCATCACTTTTCAATCAAAAATTAAGAATTTTCATGGTAGAAATTGGAAATTTGGGTAGAATTAGAGAATTTTGTAAAAATTATATTTTGACCTCGAATTGGGATCGGATTTCGAAACTAATTGCATATTTGTACTTGGGGGTGAATGGGTAAACGAAATTTGGTCCGAACCCCGAGTTTGGACCAAGCGGGCCCGGGGTTGTGTTTTAACCTTTTTTGAGAAAACTTAGGAAAATAATGATTTTTCAGTAAAGTTAGTTCCTTTAGCATAAATTAATGATATTAGACTAATTATGATTAGATTCGAACAGGTTAGAGGAAAATTTGACAGGAAAAGCGGTAATTGAGTAGTTAGTGGCCTGCGAATTTGAGGTAAGTGCTTGGTTTAACCTTGACTTGAGGGAATAGGAATCCCCAACTAAATTGATATGTGAAATTACATGTGTATGGTGTATAGGTTATGTGATGATTATCTATGCACCCCCAAATTATCTGCTTAACATGACCCCTTTCCCCGTTTCCAATTATTTTCTTCCGAGCGTAATTGTTTCATGATCATTTATGTTTATATGTCGATTTGGATTCGTTAACTTATTGTTAAGTATTGTTTCAAATATTTTGGAAGTGTTGGTTGTTCTCTTGGTTTTGTTATGTTACGTAAGGATTGAGCTGGATGTCAGTGTTACGATATGTATATAATTTTCGGTTGGTTTCCTTGTGAAATGATAATTGATGAAGTTTATGACTTTTACAGCTTCTGTTTTCAATTGTTGATACAAAAATATTGTGAAAGGCTTGGCGTGAATTGTGAAAGTTGTCGTAAATAAACTGATATGATATGTCTGGTGGGAGCGGATTGCACACCACAACAAGGAGCGATAAGGGTGGACAGGTGGGATCGGGTTGCACGCCGTAACATGAGAAATAAGGGTGATATATATATAGGGAGGAACAATAAGGGTGGACAGGTGGGAGCAGGTTGCGCGCCGCAACAAGGAGCGATAAGGGAGAATAATTATGTTTTACTGATTTTCAAAAATGAGGATTTGGAAAACTCCAGTTTTATTAAAAAGGTTTTCATACTCTGATTTTTACTGTGATTTAAATCAAAACTTGAAAATTTTGAGGAATTGATTATAACTGATATCTGAAAAGAATTATCCGAGTTATTTTTATTTACTGTTGCAAGTAACTGGTTATTTTATTTATTATTATTATTTCTTTCTTGCTTTATTATATGTTGTTCATAGGTTATATTGTTAATGCCCCGCCGTAGCCTCGTCACTACTTCGTCGAGGTTAGGCTCGGCACTTACTCAGTACATGAGGTCGCTTGTACTGATACTACACTCTGCACTCTTTTGTGCAGATCCAGGTACCTGCCAGAGTTAGGGGATTTTAGTAGCTGACATCATCGTTCTGAGACACGAGGTAGATCTGCTGGCGTCCGCAGATTTCTAGAGCCTTCTCCTTACTTTGTAGATGTTGTTTTATTTCTTTCAAAACAGAGATATATTTCTTTCAGACCATTATTTGTAGCATTCTTAGTAGTTCGTGAATTGTGACACCAAACTCTGGGTAGTTATATAGTTAGTTTTAGTTCGTGGTTCGTTTCATCACATCGAATATTATTCCTGATCACATTTGTTGCAAATTATTAGATTTAATTTATTTTAAATTGTCTCATTGTGTTTAAGTAAATATTCAAAGGAAAATGGCTAATCAAGTTCTAACATTGGCTTGCCTAGCAAGTGTGGTGTTAGGTGTCATCACGATCCCATGGGTTGGGAATTTGAGTCGTGACAGAAAATATGTGGCCGCAATGTATTTGCGATAGAGTCAGTCAAAAATTTGCGATGGATTCAATCACAAACTGGAAAATATGAGGACATTTGAATTTAAGACATTTGCGACCGAATCAATCGCTAATTTTTCTATTGATTCAGTCGATGATTAGAATTAAAAAAATAAATAAAAATTAAATATTTCGATTGATTTCATTGGAAAATTAAAAAATAAATTTAATTTTTAATTAATTATTCCGATTAAAACAGTCGTAAAAACTAACTATTAATTAATTAAAATTTTCAAAACTTTTCCATTAGTTTAGTTAAGATTTGCTTCTGAATCAGTCGCAAATCCAGTAATTTCTTATGAAATTTGCGACTGATTCAGTCGCAAATCTGGGTATTTTTTAGCAGAATTCTGCTGTATTTTTAATTACACCGCTTGCCAAATAAAACAGCCAACCAAACACCTAACAACCAACCAAACACCTAATATAACAATCCAAATCCTCTCTTGTAGAAATGCATGGTAAGACTACTTACAATAGACCCCTGTGGCCCAGTCCTTCCCCGGATTTCGCGCATACCGAAAATTTAGTGCACTGGGCTACCTTTTTTTTTTGTCAATCCAAATTCAATATTTACTACAAAACGAATATTAATATTTATAACAACTCAACCAACTAATCAAACAACCAAATATCAAACAACATAAGATACACATGTCTCTAACTTCAACTCTAAAATATTCAAATAGCCTATTCAGAATCAGTTTCCTCCTCAGACTCTGACTCTATTGCAGCTCGTTTCTTACTTTTCTTTTTTAACAATTTTTGGATCAAAGTCTGAGTTGCTTAAAATTCTTGCAACAATTGATCAACTTTTTGATGCATAGCTTCCGTGTCTTCTTGGGAAATTAATGCCCCAGTGAATAATGTTGTTGATGGACAATTGGAGGATGGTTGTACTCCAATCCCGTAGACTCGACCTTTAATTATTATTTTCACGAGAAATAAAGAAAGAAAAGTAAAAGAAGTAAGAAAACAAACACGCAACTTTTAATTATATATATTTTTATAATACTTAGGTGGTTTCAATATTAATAGGTACATTAAAAAATGTAAGACAAAAATGTCATAAAACATATAAACTAATCTAATTTATTTTAAATTAGCATATGATAGCGCTCTAATACTTAATTGACTTCATTTTCTTTACTTCGTTTCAATAATAAATAATATAATTAATACATATGATAGGGCATGGTGAATTTCCAAACGAAAACCCAAAAAAGGAAAGTATTAGCACTTAAATTATTTCTTAACTAATCTAACTTGAATGTATAAAAACTCTAACTCTTTAAAATATTGTTCAACTCTGAAAGAGAAGTATTAGCACTTAAGTTATTTTTTATATAAACAAGAATTTCATAATTGTAAGAAATACCCAAATTATTCTAAAAAATTTCTTGATTTACTATTGTATACATACAAGTATACTAGCCACTTTCACAAGAACATCTAACTAAAATTTTCCATACTATATCTAATTTATACATACTATTTCGCTAAAAGTATAAGTAAACATTATTAGTGTATCTAATTTATATATACTAAAAACAACTAGAAATTGCTAAAAAATTAAAAAAAAGTAAGAACACGAAAGTTCCCATTGTAAATCTGAAATCCTTGAACCGTATGAAACCAAAGAAAGAAGATGACAATTACTAGCAAAAAAGTTGCCTTGTACCAAAGCCGCCGGATTTCTTCACCGGAAAAATTGCTGGACCACCACCGGATAGGAGAAGAGCCGCCGGATTCAGTGCACCAAAAAAGAATTAAACAAATTAATTAAGGCAAAAAACATTATGGGGAAGGGGAGGGGGCTGGACGGGGGAGAGGGGGCTGAGAAAGGGAGAGAGAAGGAGAGTGAGAGAGAGGGAATTACTTAGCTTCTATTGAGAGAAGAAGGAAAATAGATCGGGTGGGAGAAGAAGAGGAGAGAAGAAGAGAAGAATAAAAAATAGAGAAGAAAGAATGAAGAAGAAAAAACAGGTTGGGGGTGTGGCCCACATATTATAGTAATTAATTTAATTAACATGTCTCCCAAGTAATTACCTTATTAGATAATGTTCTTATGGTTATGCATATCTAGAAGTCTCCTTGATGATATGAGTTCTTAGGGCAACCGTATTTTATGGAAAAGTTCTTAGGGCAAATGTATCTGCCTAAGAGTCTTTAGTCTACTTTTTAATACGTATGTAATTTCATCATTCTGTTATAGGCATATGCTAGAAGGTTCTATAGGGTTTTTGCTAAAAAATTTAAAGGCGATTCTCTACCACGCTTGAACAACAATGGTTGAAGGTACGTTCCTATTAATATTTTATTGCGATGGCTCTGTGTATTTATGTGATATTTTACATCGTAGTATCGGAGCCTGCCTTCAGCTGTGTTGTTCAGTATTATTGATGATAATTATAAATATAATTTATCATGTTTCGGTATCAACGAGTTCGTAATATGAAACATTACTATAATCGGTAGATTACTCTTTGGTTGTGGCTTCCGAATGTATAGTTGTATATTGATTAATCGATGAATTATGTGTTGGCAGTATATTGATATGATTAGGTTTGTAAGGCTATTGTTAATTTAATTTTGAATGCCTTTTGACCATAAAGATATTAATGAAAATTTTGAAGTTCAGTCCCATTCGTAAGTCATAGTAATATGTAATTCATTGGAAAACAAATCATGTCCTTGTCTGATAAATTGACAAATACTAAAAGTGCTTAGTGTTTACGGTGGCAGATTGTGTGTTTGGCTTATGTGCTTATTAGCATTGTCTGTTTAAAATAATTTGAATGCTATGTGGATGATGTTTAGCCTAAAGTATATATATTTTTATGTATATCGCTTCATATTTTACTTTTGTTTTATGAATTTTGGATTATGATGATTCATACTAATTTGAAGTGTTTTTAAGTGTAGGAACGATCCGGGAGCAATTGGGGGCGAAACGTGCAAAATGAGAGCTAAAACGAACGAAATCGGGCAAGACGCGTATTTGGGCGCCACAGGCAACGCCTTGAATCACCAGTGGCGCTGGAGGCAGTGAGCAATTTAGAGGCAGCGCCCTAGTGGGCGCCTGGTGCTGTCCAGGGCGCCGGTGGCCGGAATTTTTTTATTTTGTCGGGGACACGGTTATTTCAGCCCTAGACCTACCCAACACGTATAAAAGCAAGACTAAACATATTTTTGAGGGAATTGACTCCACTTTGGAGGAAAAACACACACAGGATCGTTAGGAAGTGGAGAATTCTCAGTTTTCTTCATTTTATTCTAGTATTTTCAATTTATGCAATTGTTTGATTACATCATGAGTGGCTAAACACCCGTTGTTCTGGGGTTGTGATTTAGCCATGAATATTGTTGTTTAATATTAGCTTAACCTTGATTACAATTTACCAATATATGGTTGTTTCTTCAATTCTGTGTTTAATTGCTTAATTGTCTGGCCAGCAGTTAGGTTCTATTTACTATCTATGCAATGCTTCGGAAAGCCGTGTATAGATAGAGAAGACTTGAAGAGAGCCCGATCTTAACCCTTAAGGGGAGCGGATTTGTGGTTAGGATAGGAATATACCTAGTCATCGTACTTAATTAAATATCGTAATCTTAATGCGTTCTTAATAGATTAAGTTCATAGGAATATAGGCGTTAATCTATTTCGAATAGGTGAGTAGTACTTCGGGAGAAAGCTATGAGAGAAATTATCGATTAATTAGCAACCATGAGTGAATTATATGAATGAGAGAGTTAATTAGAATGCAATATGATTGGTGAGTCGATCACAACCCTGGAATATTTGTCTCTCTTGAATACAAAACAATCAACTCGTTACTTGATAATTTAGTTATTACTTAGAATCATAGTATAATATAATCATATTATTGGATTGGGAGTTTAGCTTGATTAAATAACAATTTTTGTGATTTAGTGAGTAGTTTAAATAAGTCTCTGTGGATTCGACACTCGACTTATCATTTTATTACTTGTACGAATATGTATACTTGCATGTGCGTTTGAGAGCAACAGTGACCAATAAAATAATAGCACGAATTGAGAAGCTAAACTGCAAACGAAACTTTTCAGTAAGTTGCATTGGTTCTCTTTATTTGATAAGTCTTATGTGATGCTAATTCATAATATGTGAAAATGCCTACTGATTCAGTAATATTTAACACGATCTGGTTTGTAAAATTTATATTATGAGTAAATAGAAATCTCCTGTTTAATTACAATTGAAGAATCATATCTGCTTGGGTATAGAAATTATTTGCACATAAATAATGATGATAACTACGGTTTAGCTAAGTCCCGAACTCACCGTGATGCATTTGCATATTTTTCTGTTCATAGTGTAATAGATACGTCTTGCTATTATATGAAGGTATGCTTATAACATTAAGATTTGTTACAAAAATTGTGCACCATTCTGTTTGAGGGCTGTAAAGGTTTTATGCCTACATTCTTGTATGCCTTTTTCAAACTGGTTAATCAACATTTGATTAAGTTAATTATTTAAAAGAAATTAGTGTGAGATGTCATATTTGAGTTTTTTTTTTATGTGATGTATTTGGGAGTAGCTACGGCTTATATTAAGTTATTCAATCACATAAAGTTTCGTGATTAAAATTTATAATGACATCTATTTAGTGCAGTTATCTTATTAAAATGGTAACTTGGCCCTACAAGAAGGTAACCATTTTGTTGAGATTAATTGGAATGAGATAGTAAACCTTTAAGTTGAACATTATCTTATGGCCACAGGTACAGATAATTTCTATATATTTTGGTTTACTATTCTAATAAAGTAAAGTAAATTCTACGCATCGATTGCAACATTTCCCCACGGGAGGGTTAAGAATTTACATAGAATTGGTATTTTACGCGATATCCTTTGATGGATTGTACTTCATAGCTTATGTATGTTTATCCTTGCTATGCAATCTTTACAGCTTTTCCTACCGCTATTTTTAATGAGAATGCTCGAATTCCAATGCTTTCTGGTGACAATTATACTGAATAGAATGAGAAAAATCCTTCTCACTTTAGGGTGCTCGGATCTGGACCTGGCACTCTGTATGGAAGAACCACTTATTCCCACGGAGTCAAGTATGCTAGTGGCTAAGGCTAATTATGAGGGGTGGGAGAAATTCAATCGCTTAAGTTTAATGCTCATAAAACCCATATAAACTAAAGCATTAGGGATTCTATTAGGGATAGCGATAAGGTCAAAGCTTACATGAAGGCAATTGATGAACAATTCGTAAGCTCTGATAAGGCATTGGCCAACACCCTTATGAAGAGGCTCTCAAGTATGACTTTTTACAGAAGTCATAAAATGCGTGAGAATATTATAGAGATGAGAGATATTGTTGCTAAACTCAAGTCCCTTGAGGTTGATATGTCTGAACCATTTCTTGTGCATTTCATTCTTAACTCATTTCTTGCGGAATACGGTCCGTTCAAGATTTCTTACAACACACATAAGGATAAATGGTCAATCGATGAACTTTTGACCATGTATGTTCAAGAAGAAGAGAGGTTGAAGCTTGAGACACCTGAAAGTGTTAATATGGTGACTCATGGTAAGAGAAATGCGAAGAAGGGAAAAGTGTTCCCATGAAGAAGAAAAGAACCTTTGACAAAGATGCTTGACGTTTATGTAAAAAGAAGGGACACTGGAAGAAGGATTTCCTGAAATACAAGAAATGGCTTGAGAAGAGAGGTAATTTTACCTTTGCATGTTATGAATCTAATTTTACTGATGTTTCTGATGATACATGGTGGATTGATTCTGGTGCAACAATTCACATTTCCAAAATCATGCAGGGCTTTCTAACTCAGAGGAAGCCGATGGGAAGTAAACAATACGTCGATTCTGACAACATGACTCGTTCACATGTGGAAGGTAATAAGTCCCATTTTGAAAGATGATTTTCACTTCGATTTAGAAAGTACTTTTTATATTCCAGACTATTCTAGAAATTTAGCTACTCTTTCAAGACTATCTATTAATGGATATGATTTGAATTTTCATTATCCTTCTGTGAAACTTTTGAAAGATAATAAAGTTATTGGTTTTGAAAATTTATATAAACTTGAGCTAGACCCCACATTTGAATGCAATGTTTTAACTTTTCATGACAAAGAAATTGGTACTAAGCAATGTGATGCGAGACTAAATTGCATAGTTTAACATGTGATATACCTTACATTTTATGCGCATTAATGATAAAATTACACTTGTTATGTGCTTAATGGAGT